>CM040745.1:4730000-4812500 GCA_022829145.1 Albula goreensis | reverse complement strand
TTAACACATTGTCACACTGACGAGAAGACTTGCTAGCTAGTTTTTCAGCTATCTTTCAAGGTCATTGTTTTGCTAAACCACCCCCGCCTCCTCCTCCTCCTCCTCCCACTAGCTGACCCCATCCTTATTCTGCTTGCACATTCATGAAAATATTCATACATTCATGCAAATACAAATGTGGTTCAATGTAGATGCATGCATCTCTTTCCATAAACTTACAATTTTCTTCATCTTGTCATATTTGTCTCTCATTTCTGATGATAGTGAGGTGTGAGGGAAAGCGACACAAGCCACTTTTAACATCCCTCTAGTCCCTCATAAAGCAATAAACTGAAGCAATTCACAATTTTGTACATCATCATAGATGAAGAATAAACACAGACAGGCACTGGTTGCCTTTGCTCTTCTGATACCCTAATCTCAGATTCAGACTAGATGACAGATTGTGATATTTACATTGGTGACATTATGAGAAATGAAGACATGCTCATTTACTTGAGGACAATGCATTCAGCATCTTTGCAAGCTCTGTTAAGGGTAATTCATATTTATTAATTATAGTGAGCCTATTGTTTAAGAGTTATTACCTACCCAGTAAGGAGAAAGAACCATTCTTTAGCTGGCTATCTAATTAAAGTTAGCTAACTGACACTGGGTCTTCATTTTCCGGAGTCATTCCCATTCAGTATTTTTTAAAAATGTTAAATTCTTGCCTTTTAACATCATCACATCACTGTAAATTTCTGTACCTGTGTAGGATCTGTGAAACCAGGAGACAACACCCACATGTTTTCACAAGAAAGATTATCTGCCCGTTTCCTCACTTTTTTTTTCTTTTTTTTTTCCTCAACCCAAGAAAAAGTGGAACATTTTTGTGCTCCCAGGGAGCCAGTGTGAGATGAGTTAAGAACATCAAAGTGCTCATAAGCAAATAAATAAATAAATGGATAGATAAAAAAGCCACGTCTTCTTATGTGGTGTTCCTTGAAAAAAAGAAGAAAGAAACACGAAAGTTGGGTGTGATGCTTGGCACAAGTGTCTAATTATATCCGCCACATCGGTGATACAGCTGATTCTGTGCAAAAAAAAAAATGAAGCATATTTCATCGTGATAATTAAATTCACTACCAGATCAGTTCCACAAAGACAAAATGCAGGGAGAACTTGGAGCTCTTCAAGTGGCGTGAGACTTACTGAACAGGAAGGACTGCAGTGATCTGAACAGTCTTGAAGACATCTTAGCATAATGCTTCTATTTTAGCGTAGCTTGTTATCTCAATGGTTTTATTCCCAGTAAGGCACTACCATTGTCCCTTGAGCATACAGAATTCATGTCTGTAGACTATAGTATGTTGTCATCTTGGGGTAAAGATCCCCTTGTATAGCCAAGCATTTCATCCATCCATCCATCCATCCATCCATCCATCCATCCATCCATCCATCCATCCATCCATCCATCCATCCATTCATTCATTCATTCATTCATTCATTCATTCATTCATTTATTTATTTATTTATTTATTTTGGAGGTGGCTGTTTTGATCTTCTGGAGGATGTAAGAAGGGACCAGAGAGAGTCAGACCCTGAAAAGTGGAGAGTGGGGCTCCTGCAGGGCACAGGGAGGCCCAGGGGTTGTGGTGATTCTTATGTACAAAGTGAGAGTCAGGGTGGAGGCACACGTGCTCTGCCTTTAAAATAATAACCTCACCAGACCTCAGCCTGCTCTCTGTTAGCAGTTAGCACGTACCTCCATCAGTCACACTTGCTTCAGTACAGATCACCTCAGGCCCACTGCTGGCTCTGCTTAATAGTGTGACATTGGGTTACCTTTGACCTCTCGAAAAGGAGAGAATCTGTGAAGAGTCTGTGTGTTTACATTGCACATGTGGAACAGCTGGTATTTGGTTATGGATGAATGTGCTTTCAAGTGTGTGTGTGTGTGTGTGTGTGTGTGTGTCACATTTTCTGGACAGTGAAATTGAGTCAGTGGTTACTTCATTTCTGATGGCACCTGTAACCTACACATACACCTGGACATATTGCAGTGGTTAAAGTGATTACAAAGTTGAAGTCATAATGTATAATGTCTGGCACAATCCATTCTTTATCCTTCACTTAAGCATTGTTTAAAAAGAGAACCTAAAGTATTTTCAGGACAAGTATCTCTTCATCAGTAAGTCCTTGGGCTGTAGTGGTCGCATGGCTGGCAGTGCTGAAGGTGAAACTGTAAGCGCTGAAGGTGAGCTCCGCCCTTCAGAGCCTCACAGGCCGAGCGGCAGCTCACTCATCAGGATGCTGCCGCTTAAACAGCAGACAAGACTGTGCAAGAAATGTACAGTATACTTACAAACTTAAATTGAGATAACTGTTTACTTAAAATACATTTTCCTGCCAACTATTTTGTCAACACAATGGTGTTTGTGTTACTATTTTTTATTGTGTTACTATTTTTTACTATTTTTATTTTACTGAGTTTGAATTGTTCTTTCCCATTATTGCTTATTTTAAGGATTTGATTTTTCATTCAATCATGCACATGTTCTCATTTTCCAACATCATGTGCATTTAAAGGGATTTAAGCTTTATCCACACCACTACATCTGTACATTTTTGGATGAATCCTTTTGGCTGCATGCTGGCAAATCTAACCTTTTCTAGTATTGGAGCTTAGCATGAACTGCTAAAACACTACACAGTTTACACAGTTGAAGTCCACATGTAACTCTGAAACGCTACAAATGTACACAATGCATGTGTGCATGGAAATGCTACATGTATGCTACATATTTACACAGAAGTTGTAGTCATGTAATTTTGAAATGCTACACATATGCATCCGCGGTACAGTCATTGAGGACGCCACTCAGAAATTTCATCTTACAGCAGACTCTTAAATGTAACACTATTCATCACATACCTACTTTTATAATTTACAAAAATGGCCCTCGCACAGCCAGAAGGCGCTCATGATAAAAGGTAAAGCAGAGTCTCTGATGGTTCGTAAGCGGGTAACAGACCCGGCGTCAGCTCTGTACTTTAAATAGATGTTGCTCAACCTGCTGTTAATCGTGTATGGTCTCCTGACAGACACGCATGGACAGTCATCCAGAAGCTCCTCTTTAGCGGCACAAGTGGCAGTACAAAGCATGTTTATTGGACGGTGAGGTATTCCATTTAACTGCCTGTTCAGCTCTGTATTTGCTTCCAGTTCTGATTACATTGTTATTTTTTGGGTGGTGAAGAGTCTGTGTATGTGTGTTTATGACTGTGTGGGAGCTTGTGTGTTTATAACCCCCTTCCAACAAATGTATGGTTGGAGGGGGGTTATGTTCCTGTGTGTAATTATGTGTGCATGAGTGCGCACGTGTGTGTGTGTGTGTGTGTGTGTGTGTGTGTGTGTGTGTGTGTGTGTGTGTGTGTGTGTGTGTGTGTGTGTGTGTGTGTGTTTGTTTGTGTGTTCCATGGAGGCAGTAGGATACAGTGAAACTGTCGCTAACCAAGCATCTGATTTCTGATGGCACCTGTCTCCTTTAATTCAACCTAATATGTGCAGTAAACAGCTATCCTAGCGTGACCCTACAAGACACAAAACCGCGGCTCTCAGAAATGCAAGCTTTTTTTTTTCTGAGAGAGATGTTCAGCCGAAAAGTAATTTATGTGATGAGAGTCAATTAGATATTTTTTGTGTAAAATTGAGCATTCTGGGCTACTTTAAAGGGTTCACATTTGATCAGCTCTGAATATTACAGTTGGAGAGGGGCTATCTTTCATTTACATGTCATTTATATAGTGCCATATCTACCTTTGCCAAAAAGAAAAAAAAAAACCCTGCGAAGGAGATGATACAATACTGAATATATGTGGGTGAGTGTGTGCGTGCATGTGCATGTGTGTGTGTGCGTTTGTGTGTGTGTCTGTTGGGTCAGTGCCAGCAGAATATAGAATTTTGCATTCTAGTAAAACAGTTTGATTGCCTGTGGCTTTGACCAGTCTTTAGACATTCGCCCCTCACAAAAATCAACAAGCCCTCTCCCCACTTCTGCCACGCTCACTCCGTGTGCTGTCAGAGTAACAGAACTGTCAGCAATGGGCCCAGCCACTCCATATATCACTCTGCTTTTGCAGTGCCTCACTACCAGCCATGTTGTATTGTCCAGTGATAAAAATTCATCACCATGCCAACAAGTGTACAGTAGTCTGTGAAGCCTTGAACCCAGAGATGCTGTCGTCCCGTCCAGGAGCTAACGTGTCCATGGCAACATCCAGAGACCTCAGCAGCAGATACATGGGATACATGAATGTGTGGATCTCAAAATGGAGATGAATCTTACGTTGCATCAGAGCTGGGGATCGATATGCTGATTATTGATTAGAGAACCATGACGATGGATTGGTGGTATGGGTTCCAACCCGTCGCCATACTGGCTGATCGATGTCATCTTGGTTTTGGATGTGGCATTCTATGTGCTGTCTTGAGAGTAGTGGAAATGTCTGGTAAGTCATTGATGGTCATGCTTTACCACTCATACCCATGGTTAGTGGTGTATTAGTATGTGAAAATTCCCATAATGCTGCATACACACACAATTCCAAACATGCCAACTTTTCCTCTGTTGATGGTGTGATAGTGTGATATAGCTACAGCAATGGAAAAGAATTTCACTTGTGAACAATTGTGTGTGTGTGTGTGTGTGTGTGTGTGTGTGTGTGTGTGTGTGTGTGTGTGTGTGTGTGTGTGTGTGTGTGTGTGTGTGTGTGTGTGTGTGTTTGATTGAGAGAGCGAGGGAGAGGGAAAATATATGTATGTTGTGTGTGGTGTGTGCGCAGGACTTTCAGCACTAGGGTTGGGTGAGAGTCTATGCCGTCGTCCTCTTCAGAGATCACCAAAGCCTGACTCGATTGTCCAACAGGGCCTCAGGGATTCTGCTAACTTAGTTCACACAATAATGAGCCAATTAATTGATTCAGACACATTACCCTGAGACCAGATTTATACATTATAATATATAACACATTATGTCTGAGAATGCTAATAGCATGCTAATGCAGTTATAATGCTAACGGTCTCTTAATTCTAACGTTTTGTGGTATTCCGCAACAGGTTTAAAGGAGCATATGGGAGCTTCTGGAGGCCAATACCTTGTGATTTATTTATTGTTGCTAAGTTACCCGACTATTTACCAAACACCACACAACTTTTTTTTGCCTTAAAAAGTGAATAAAATCATGTTGGCATTGGGTCCAAGATCTCAGTCAACAAGTGCTGTGATTGATTATTGATGTCTGATGTCATCATTCTGGGGCCCAAATAGAATCAGCAAATCAAGCCCTGATTTAGACTTTAAATGATTTAAACAAGGACGTCTGCAATATTGAACACAAGCAAACAAATATCAGTGGCTGAATGACATGAGTGGGGAGAATCGTACTTCCTTTGAATCAACAATTCAGCTTTTTTCATCTATTTTTTTTTTTTTTCTTTGGCAGCGCCATCAAGTCAGGACTTCTTACCTCCAGCGCCAGTCTGCCACACTCTGATAAAAATGTGTTTTATACTCTCCAAAAAACTTTTTTTTTTTTTTACCAGGTTATGGTTTGCAGTAGCAATGTAGCTGTTCTAAGCATATAATGAGAAATGAAAGGAGGAGAGGGTAAAACCGCAATATTTCACTGTAGACATGGTGTCTACGCAGGCGAGCTCAGACACGCTGCCCGAGAGTCCCCATCAGTGGATCTCTACTTCAGTCCTTGGGCAGCCCTGACTTTGCTGCTTCTGCATCCAACTACAATCACAAATCTTTAATGCTAATAAGCTGTGAAATGTTCTTAATTATGCATTTTTTTTTTAATATCCTGAGGCATGAGGCAACATTATGTCAGGAAAAGCTATGCATGCGGTGAAGAATAAATATCTCATATTCACATAACCAGGCCTTTTCTATTGTGCTAATAGGACAACTAGCCAGTGCAACTTATGCTTTCCTTTTGTCTTTAATGATCAATTGTTCTGAAGTTGATTTTTGATTTCAATGACATCTTTCTTGCCTTAATTATGAACAATACTGATGCGTTACGTTACCTTCCAGCACTGAGTAGGAAAAATGTAACTCAAACAAAGACAGTTGATTTCACTAAATCATTTTTATTATAATAGACACATTCAACCATATTGAAGTGTTGTTTTCTGATTCCCCTATGTGTAGCTCACTTGCTACCACTAAGGAAACCATTGTAGGACACACAGAGACACAGCTTCATTCTCTCAAGGTGTTCACTAATATGGCAAAATATCATTCCTGTAGAAAATACCACCTTTTTTTATGAATGAAACACAGACTGACAGGTGAGTCAGTGGGGCTGTAAGGGAAGAAGGTGTGGACACCTGGTCGCTCAAACAGAACAACTCAGATACCAGCCTGCCTTGTGTGAATACATTGAAGGAGACCTAAATTAGAAAAAAAATTGCTTAAATGAATGTCTTCAACAGCCTGAATTGATTAGGAGGTTGGGTGTAACAAAAACAGAAACCACAGGAATCCCTGAGACAACTGTCCATGTAGTATTGTATTGACTGGGAAGATTTCTGAAATGCTCATTCTCTGTACACAGTTCTAAAAGTCTGGAATAGGAATGTGTCAGCAGAGCACTCTGCTATTTCATTCACAGCACAGAAACCCGGATATAGGACCTAACAATGCGTTACATTCAGAGGAATTCCAGGATAATATAAGTCTGAAGAATAAATCTGTATTTGATATCGTGGTTCATGGGTTCATATGACAAAGCTGAAAACAGAAATGGTCCATATTTCAGAAACAGGTACCCCTGGATAATTTATCATGGATGAAGAGAAATGACCATTGTCACCCACAAAATGCCAGTGGACACACGCACAACACTCTATATGAACAAATGAATACCCTGGTTGTGTGGTTTACAGAGCTACACACCTTATTGTCTGTACTCAGCAAACTGCTCCATTGTTTTTGGAATATGCGCATAGCAATGAGACAGACTGAATGACCCTGCCTGCTGATCAAGTTTAGCCTCATTATCCCCCTACTGTAACATGGGAAAAGTTGTATTTTTTTGGGAGAAAACGACCCACTTTGGATAATATAATAAAGATTTACTGAGCCAATGTTTTTATATATGTGTTGCGCTCTACATTACAATATGGAGCGCAACACATCACATCATAATGCATTTATAAATGGCACACATGAGGACAACATACACAGCTGTGGTAAACATTATATAAATATCTCCACTGGCATTTTTTAAAATATGTTGAGATCATTCATCTGCATAGATAACTGACTTCTTACCCGGGACATATTTCAGTGCTCCATCATCAACAGATGAAAACAACATGTCAAAGCCCATACTGCACCTCATATACATTTCTCCGTGTTTTCATTTTGAGTCTTCCCTTTCGCAGAGCAGGTCTATCAGCTAATATGTCTCATGGCCCTGCAAATTGTCTCTCATGATCACCTGTAAACATGTGAATCGCAGGACTCCGAAGGGATTCACCTTTTTCGGTTTGGCCCTCCCCTTCGCGATGCAGAGTAGGCCCAGATTCTCATTGAACGTACAAATATATGGCTGACCTAGAAACGTACTGGAGAATAATAATAATTAGCGCATGGGAGAGTGATGTAATGTTTGTGCTGCATGAAAAGAAACATTTTTTTCCACTTTTTTTTTCCCTCACAGAAACAATGCCTCTGTTTCTTTGGTTCAACACTGCCACCTTGTGATTGCTACTGAAACTGCAGTTTATATAACTGCTTTCTTTGGTTGATTAGGTTATAACAAACATCTGCTCCTTGAGTTTTATGATTTATTAAATCTTTGAACTCATATTGACATGAGGGCCCATGTGCAAATGGCCTGCTTTCCAGCCTGAATCAATAAAATTAAATTGCTCACAATTCCAGATATCCAGTTCTCACCAAATTGATCCTATCCATATGAAATTAATTGACAGAACATATACACAATGTTGCATATTTGGTGCTGGATCATGCTAATACCACAGCAAACCTGCTTCCACTGGGCACACACCGCACAGTGCTACTGTAAGCAGGTTGCCATAAACGTGTCATCCATGTGGTTAAATGACAGACCGTATTTGAGGTGCGATCTGACTCAAGGTGAAAATTGATCTCGGGGGAAATCAATGGATATACAGCCATACATTTCCGCTGCATACCTCTCCCACTCAATTTCCCTCAGTGCGTCTCTGCATGCATTAGTTTATGTTTGTTTGTGTTCATTCTCTTCACAGATCGGAAATAGCCCACTGTTTAAAATCAGCAAATCTCCAAGGCTGATGCAACTAAAAATAGCCTAAATAGATACACTAGCATATACTTTGTGTGATCTTCACCATCATTACTAAATCTGACCCATATTCAAATCTGGAAAAGCAAAGCTTTAAAAAGCTCAATAAAACATTTAGGTCCAGCCATAAAACATTGTCCAAGGTTTCAACCAAGTTTGGCTGGGATTCAGTCAAGAACATTTAGTCCCTTTGGGTGCATTTGCTATTCCGTCCACCAAACTTTTATGCTGATAAATATCCTCATCCCATTAAAGAATTAAAATCCATGAAAAAAGTCCCATGAATTTTGATAAAATAAAATGTAGCATACTTGATGAACACAAAAAAAATCAATTGAATATAAATCACTGAGTAAAATAGTATGAGTGTATTTGTTTAATTCTTTTGTATTTAGTTTAATAATGATTGGCTCATTCTGTGTTTCTCATGGTCCATACATTAATATACAAAATTCCATCCTGATTTTCCATGAAGAAATACTAACAAAATGGAAGCAGGTAGTGGTGACATAGAGTTCCAGAACTAGTCAGAAAAGTTTCACCCCCTCTTCTGTAAGTAATTTTGTGAACAGGTGAACAGGATAGCCATGCTGTCATATTTAGCATAAATATATGTAATGGCACATGGAACATCATTTTGCAGGAAGTCAGGACTCTCACGGACAAAAATACTGCCTCAAACAGTACTGTGTAGATTTTCTGATGTGGATCATTGTATCTTCCAAGTTAACAATACAAACCAGAATTAAAAAAAAAAAAATAAATAAAAAATATATATTCATAACACAATTATTGCATAGGTAATAAATGCTACACTTGCATGCCATCGTGAGCTGTTCATCAGTATCTTTATGTCTCATGACATGCAACACAAAGCTAATGAAAAATACTGATTAAATTAAGGCCATGATCCAAGACTACGCTCCTTGGTTCATGAAGTATGAATGAGCGGATTCATAAATAAACATGCTATTACTGAAGCTCATGCCATGTGACACCTGCTCCATATGGGCTATCCAGACGCACTTTTTTCTTCCACATTCTCTCCCTCCTATATGATGCAGTTTTATGTTCCATATCAGTATGAATGGAATTTTATTAATGATTATATTAATGTGACACATTGTAGCACAGATAATAACAGGGATAATAACAGTAAATAATTGTCTCCATATTTATGGAAAGGTATGAGCTTTATTTTCCCCACAGCTTTATATATACAGATATCGTTTCCTACAAGACACGTTTACTGTAAAGCACAGTGTACAGGTACCCCCTTCCAGTGCCAAACAGTGCGATCAAATGCAGCACGATCAAAAACATCCCCAGTTAAAAAGGCACAGGAGCTCGGCCCTCTGGAGACCTGTGTCAAATACGCTTTTGAAATACTGTTTCTCTGTAGATACTGGTAGGATTTAAACACTCCTGCAGATCTGGGATAGCTTTTGATGTAACATGTCATACAATAAAACCAGGTCAACATACAATCATAAGAAAAAAATGAAGATATGTGATGATGAGAACAGGCCATTCAGACAAACTAGACTCACTGTTTGTCTACAGTCTACAGGGCATCCAGCACTGCCTGAAGACTGGAATTAAACACACCAGCGGTCTCTGCCCCAGCTATATGGCATGGCAAGCTAGTCCAATATGTCACAACCCTTTGTATAAACTAATACCTTCAGGCATGGTTTCCATCCATGTCCCTTTGTTCAACAGAATGAACTCATCATCAACAAATGGTTGCAGTTCCCCTTATTTAATACGTTCATATACTTTTAAAAACTTTACAATATATTTTCACAAAGCCTGAATAGGCCATATCTTGAGTCATAACTCATAGCCTATGATGTTCATACCAGGGTCTACTTTAGTTGCCCTTCTTTTTACTTTCAACAGCCTCAGTTGGCTGTAACAGGGTTACCCAGTATGTGCCCAGTATTGCACATAGTCTGCCAGATGTGGTGTGGCTAATGCATTGTATAACTTTAATATAACCTGATTTTATTTATAGCAAATACTTTTTGCAATATGACCCATCAGTTCAGCCTTTAGAACTGCAGCAGCACAGCTCCTGGATCCTGTTAAGCTTTTGTCAACTCTTACTCCCAAGGCATATTCTAATTTTGTTCCTCACATGAGATAGTCTGCTCTAAAAGTCTTATTTCCCAGATGAAAAACTTTAGCTAGACTGAATTTCATTTGCCAGGTTTCTGCCCACCTCTGATTTCTGTTTAAATCCTTCTGCATTGCCTTGTTCGATTCTAAACTTTGCATCCCTTTTGTATTTTTTTGCTGCTGTCCTCCATAAAGATAATATGCAGATAAGGCAGAGCAATATTCCCAAAACCAATCCCTGCAGAAATGTGTAAAAGGCTCTGCTGTATGACTCCTTCTGCAGCTAATCTGTTATTCTGCCATGCAAACCAATCTGAGCCCACTCAAAATAACTTCAGCAATAAGAACTGCAATTCCTACTGGTTACATGTTGACTATGATCCTCTCATGTGGTGCTATGCCAAATACTATCGCAAAGTTCAAATGTGTAACATCATAAAAGTGGAAAAACAGTAAACAGAATATTGAAGGAAAGAGATGTTTCTTTGTTGCCCACAGAGTTTGCTAATGGCTACAGAGTTAATTATTCCAATTAATATCTCTGATGCAAGTATAGTCCTTTCTCGTGTCCATTGGTCATTTAGCCAGGATGGATCCATCTGGACAAGGTTGTTTAGTTAGAACTGAAACACGAAGCACAGCGGAACTGAGTCTTCATTCAGAAGAATTGTTGATAGGATGTACTATCCTCAGCTGAAAAACTGCAGACTTTGTAAATGTTATCCTCTTGTCTTCTTTCCATCCTGCTCTGTTTCACATCTGCAGCTCCCAACTTTTATCTGCTATTCTTTTTTTTACCAGGTGTATCTCAGCAGCCTGCCATGTTGTCTGGATATCTTGTAAAGTGGTACACTTTTTTGGAGGATTGCCGAGGACCTGCTCATTGTCAAAGTGAAACACAGTTGAACGCTGACTTTGTTGTGATGAGAGAAACAGAAGCAGCTGGATGTGGGGTGCTGGTGTGCGTCTCTTTATGATAACCCAGGAATGAGAGGTCAAACGTGGCTAGAATACAACCATGGCAAAGTTGCTGAAACAGGGCCAAGCATATAACTTATTGTACCTTTTAAGTGCTTGGAGAATCCCTGGGGATTCAGTCTAATTTCCGATTTTCCCTTTTTTCCCTGGGTCTATTATGATGGTCCTGCAGTTAATATATTCTAAGTTGAGTAGTATGTCACATGACCAAATTCTAGTAAGTGCCTTACACACTGTGTAGCATATATGGATGAGGCACTGGATATTAAATGGACATGTGTTTCCTACAATGAAGCCTTCTTTGTTAGATGTGTAATTATGTTGGGCATAAATGTTCAAAACTACACTGTTTAAGCATGCCTAATTCATACACAAACGCATACTGTCCAAGCAGTGAAAATCCCCCACACTGGAATCGTTGCCCTGGGTGATGCGCCACCTACAGGCACACAAGGAGAACTACAGTTAAAGAGTCTAACTGTCAGTGAGACAGTAACTAGGTACCACAACAGAGCTTGTGTCATTGGAAGGAGATATCTGTCTCTTATTGATAATAACCATTAGAAGGGTATCACCATAATAACCATTTGTAGGGTGAACAGGGCAAAATCAAAGGGGGCAGCATCTCTTTTCAGCTCAAACCAACTCTTCTCTTGATCTGATTTGAAAAAAAAAAAAAAACAGACACAGACAAAGGATGCAAAATGTTGTTCATGGATGTATTTATTTATTTTTTAAATGAGCAACCCATCCTAATCAGGTGTAGTGTGTTGGCTGTGTTGTAGAATTATTTCATTCATTAGTGGTTGAAAAACTACATGGGATAGAAGTGTGGTCTAAAGCAATGCTTCACATTCACACCCTCACATGATGGGATAGTTTGGGGGGGGGGGCAGTGGGTATACATTCATAAGCAAACTGGAGCTATCATGACATTTATTCAGCCAGATGGACAGATGTACGTGGTAAATGGCAGTGAGAGCCCTGGCATTCTCTACAGCAGCTCTCAGATGCAGCGACCTGCATTGCCGGCAAAAGACACCTCATTTATGTAAACAGGGCATCCACAGCATGGCGAGGTGAGTCACCACTGTAAAACACAGCCCAACGACAGGCGAGAGCGGATGTTTCCACCAAATCACTCCGGCTTCCCGAAAAGCAAAAACATCCGCTATTCAATTTGTGCCATGCCCGTGATGGGCGTCCCATGATTCTGAGATAACCGTTCAGTGATGCTGAAATTGAGACAGATACTTTTCATCAGCGGACCGTCAATAACCCCTCTCTTCCTTTCTTCTCGCCTTCCATGCAGAGAGTTTTGCATATTGAACAAAAGGCAGAGAAAAAGACAGAGCCCATTAGCTGGAGGATTAGCATTATGATAAACAGATAAGTGTGGGACGCAGCCTCCAGCTCTTAAACGCTGCAGGCTCTGGGTGTTATCTGCTTTACCCTCACTGTCTGTGGCTCCATCTCTGTCCTTAGTGATCAGAGAGGAGAGAGAGATTCATTGCGATTTTTAGGGAGCTTTGCATAGTTATTAGGGTTATCAGCTAAACCCCCAGCACATACTCACATATACACAGATGCACATACACACACAGCTATGTGAAAGTTTGGCACTGCTGCTGGTCCTCCCTCTTTCTTTCTCTATCCCTCCCTCCCTCCCTCTTTATGTCTCACAACACACACACACACACACCTCCCACACCACACCCTTTTTCTTTATGTCTTTGGCAGACACACGTACACACACACACACACACACGCACACACACACAAACACACACACACATGAAAATCCACACACTGGAACTTTGACACACACACACACACACACACGCACACACACACACACACACACACACTCATGAAAATCCACTGCTTTGTTTAAGTTAGAGAAAGATTCTGGAACTTTTCACACACACACACACACACACACACACACACACACACACACACACACACACACACACACACACACACACACACACATTTCTATCAAAACCAAATGGGTGACTCACACATGAAAGCCAGAGTGGACGGCTAAGGGCTACAGCTCACAGTAGGAGGCTGTTAAAACCCGAGCAAAAACAAACAAGCCCTGTGACGATCACATCACTGATGTAGCGTAGATGCATAACGTTTATACCACTCATAAAGTCTCCTCTACCGTATCGCCATGGCAGCACCACAGCAATATGTAGATATGCAAGTGGGGAATTGACTCAGAATAAGTAGATACTCTTTATCAAGTGTCTGATAAGCAATATCATGGTCCCGGCTCATATTCAAACACAGTGGTATGTGACAAGTCCTCAGGCACAGTGGCATAGTTAAGCTCTTTATTGCCCTCTAGTGGAAAGCTAGAGTATTGTTTCTGTATGGATGAAAACATACTGTACTGAGCTGAGCTAAGCTGAGCTGAGCTGATAGATGGGAACTGTGTTTGGAACCCAAGGCCGCTCAAGGACTCTCTCTCGGTCGCAGAAGCCTCGCAAAGCCTTGCGGCCCAATCATTTGTAAACAAAGGAGGCTTTGCCGGTGTCTGGCGCAAGGAGAAATAGGGCACTGTTGAGGAACGAGAGCGAGGACGTCACCACAATGACTGCAATTATTGCCTCAGCACCTCACCCCATCACAAAAGCTGAATACAGAGGGACTGCCCCTCCCCCAAATCTCCCCCCACACCCCCCTCACCCTCCCCACAGCTTACAGAGGAGAAGGGCGGACAGTCAGACAGCAGAGCCTCAAATGATCCTTAGGAGCTGCTGAGGAGCTGGGCCTGACTGAAATAACACAGTGATTGGAGATGATCACAGCCTATTTGATGTTGTTCTTATTTACCCTTAGGGAAAAAAAATAAAAAAATAAAAAAAAAAGCTTATAAGCTGATCTTAGGTACACTTTTTTGAACTAAAACCTGACACACCAGTTCCATTGCTTAAAGAGGAGAAGAAAACACTGCCAGAGGAATCACCCCTAAATGTTTTACGAGGTGCTGACAAGCAGGACTCAAGTGAGAGTAACACAGTAATGCGAGGTGATCACAGCCCAGCTCATGTTGCTCTTATTTACCCTTAGGAGGAAAAAAGGTTAGTTTATAAAAGTTTTTATGAGTACACTTTGTTGAACCGAATCCCAGGGAGCACACTTAAAGGTCAGTTTCACTTTACTTCCTGGATAAATGGGCATTTATAAACTGAAGTATGCTTTTAGATATACATTTTTAATTCATTGCTTTTTAGTTAAAAGCGTTGGACACACCATTAGTTTACATTCATTAATCAGATACTCTCAGAGGGCAATGTAAATGTGTTAGCACATTTAACAGGTTAAAGAAACCAGCAGTTTAACAAAGGAGAAAAGGCATTCTTTAATTGTTCCTCTCATTTTTTCCCATCTAAACTGAATGGTATGCTATACATGTAGATGTTATCAACCCCTCCCACCTGAAGCTATTGCCACAGAGTCAGGCTGAGTGGCCAAACACATGACTTTTCTGGTTGTCATATCAGAGCGCCCCAATCACATATGTATGATCCATGCCAAGTCAAAAGGTGTTCTGTTTATCAAACTGCAGGCATCCAATAACACAGGAGAGGGCACTGGAGAGCAATGGGATCAATGGGTTTAACTGGCTTACTCCTTATTTTCCCCTGCAGAGGCTGAGCCAATCAGATCTCTGGCCACAGCTGGTCCTGGTGTAGGTGTGAATGAAAGCCCCAGCTGTTGAATACACAGATACACTGTGGAGATGTGCCCTCAATAAGTGTGCCACTGCAAGGCCAGGAATCTCATGCATGAATTATTTCTTAAAGTAATTCCAAGAAAAGTTCTGATTCAATGTTAAAAGTGCTTACATAACAGTTAATAAGTGCAAACATTTTTGGAAGGAAAATCTGTAGGTGCATTTTAAATTCAAGGTTGTGGTTCATTATTAAAAATGTTAAATTATAAGTGCAAGTTATTTTTTGAGAGCTGGGACTGTTGATTCATTTAAAATGATATCTTCAATAATTTTCATTCAAACTAAATTGGTCCATTTTCTTTTGTCTATACCTTATATGAATGTACAACCCTATTGCACATTGGAAAAGGGTTGTTTGGTTCAAGAGAGAATATGGTCTATATCTGACCTGTTAAATATAGTCATTTCAATGCCTAAACTGAGTATTAATATTGATTGTCATAGGTGTGACACAGAATTAAGTGAATGTGTCTTAGTTTTTAACTTTTTGTTTTTCCAAAGTCATATTCTTTTTGTTGTTGTTGTTGTTGTTGTTGTTCTGGTCCACCTGTAGCCTTAACTACAACTATTGAAGAGAAAAATCAATAAAGTAAGTGTCTCTCAAGCAATGACCATATGAATACATTAACATGTGGGATTTGATGAAGATGAGAATTACTGTGAGAAGAAGCTGTGCAAGCTGGTTTGGCTATATGCAGATGGATGTTTATTTTCCATGTGTCTTTTCCCTGCCTTTGAACGCTTTGGCTTTAATGGCTTTTCATTTGCCGTTTGGCAGTGTTACAAGGCTCCTGCTGTGCTCTGTGAACGTGAACGGGATCTCAAACACGCCATTTTCCCATCATCCTCCGGGCCCTGACCACGCCTCTCTACGTCTGACAGAGAGGACAGTGAGTCTTTGTCCTTTTGATGAGAACGTTCGCCGGTGAAAAAAAAAAAAAAAAAAGGAGAGAGAGATGAGGGTAGGGGAGGGGCCATGGGGGGAGTGGGGGGGGTGGCAGGTGGGTCGAAGGGTCGAACCTCCGCCATATAAGGATAAAGGTTTGATGCAGACGGCGGAGTCACTGAGCAGGCCAGAGCTGCAGGAAGCCAACAATCAAGGACAGATGAACAAGAAGCTGAATGAAGATCCAGCTGCTCTAACTTAGGGACAGACAGTTTCCAGCATCGTCCTCTGCCGGAAATAGAGAGGCAAGAGAAGTAGGAACGTGCGCATGACCCAAATCACTCTGAGGGCCCTGTACCCACATATTAAATGCACTGTGTGTGTGTGTGTGTGTGTGTGTGTGTGTGTGTGTGTGTGTGTGTGTGTGTGTGTGTGTGTGTGTGTGTGTGTGTGTGTGTGTGTGTGTGTCTGTGTCTGTGTATGTGTATGTGAGTGTGTGTGTGTGTGTGTTTGTACGTTTGTGTGTCTGTGTATGTGAGTGTGTGTGTGATTGTGTGTGTGTGTGTGTGTGCTTGTACGTTTGTGTGAATGTGTGTGTGTGTGTGTGTGTGTGAGAGAGAGAGAGAGAAAGAGAGAGAGAGTATGTGTATGTGCATGTGTGAGCAACTCCAACATTGTTTATGTGTTTGTGAATATATTTGACCTCCAGTTTAATCTGCAAAAAATCTTTTCTTTTTTTTTTTTTTTTTGGGGCATGCTCTCTTATTAAAAAAAAATGGTGCTGGACTTCACCAACTGCAGTTCTTTAAATGCTGTCTTTGACATATTCATGTTCAGCTTCATCATTATTGTCCCTGATGCTACAATGGAGTGTTAAAATCTGAAACATTGTTTACACAATGCAAACCTCTCAAACCATTCTGAATGAGTGCACAATAAATTAACCTGTTGAACCTCACTAAGCCTGTGAATGGTGTCTTTTTAAAAGAGGGGCGGATATAAGGCTCCATAGAGCAGATTGTCTCTTTTGTGGTCTGGGGTTGTGTGGTTTTACAAATCACTGGGCTGGGAGATATCTATTATATATCTGGATAAACTGACAGAGAGAAACAATGAGAGTGATTGATTAAAGCGAGTTCCAGGACTTCCTTTCTCTCCCTCGCTCTCTGTGTCCGGGGCAAAGGAAAGTGTAGGGTCCAAATGTTCTTGAGTAACCAGATCCTTTTGAGATTATGAGCTGTAGATCATCTTCAGGATGGTGTCCGATGCATTTCTATTCTCCTGCTTGCTGTCTAATTTCAGCCACGGCGGGGTCAGTGACCTGTGTTCTTTCTCCCTCCGGAAGAAAACATTTCAGTTTACCTTTCACTGGAGCGGAAACCATTTTTGGACAGACAAAAGGTAAGCAGTAGTGTGTGTTATCTTTTAACCTCTGGGGAACCACCCCACCTCTTCATGTCAATGATAGGATGCAACATGTGTGGTCCTTTCACCTTTGTCAAGGACAGAAAACCACGCTAAACAGTAGGAACTGAAGAACAGGGTTTAAGGTTACCAATAATAAAAAAAACACTGTGTGTGTGTGTGTGTGTGTGTGTGTGTGTGTGTGTGTGTGTGTGTGTGTGTGTGTGTGTGTGTGTGTGTGTGTGTGTGTGTGTGTGTGTGTGTGTGTGTGTGTGTTATATTGTTTTTATGGTTGTCAAATAACATAGCTTTAGCTCTGTTTTCTACTTACACAGACAGCACATCCAGGTAAACTCTTTCCAGATGGAAATATATTACTCCACCTGTGTTCTGTCATCATCCAGACAGTTGTGGGGTTTTATTCTAGCCATGTGTTCAAACATATGGGCATTTGAGATATGATCGCACATCCACGCTCTCTCTCTTCTGTCTCTGATATTCCAGTGCCTGCTGGCCCTTCAGTTCAATAGTACACACACCTCGTTATGGGGTTCATTGTACCAGAACCTACTTATTAATATCATATCTGAAATTAAGTTTTGAGGGTTAAGCACATGAACATTGAGAACATATTCACTATATACAATAATCCATTATACATTATGCACGTATGATATTAATATGTAAGCCTCATGGTACAAAATCACTTTGTATTTTGTAAAACAGAAACTGAAAATTAGATTTTAAGATTTTATATGTATATTTTTGCACACTAGGGGGAGCAGGAAAACCATATATTGGAACTCTGAATAGGAGTATGACCAAATATAGCTCCTCTAAAAAGGAAGACAATCCTTTCACAGTTCTGAATGACAGAGACTCTGGCACACTACTTAAAAGACATTTGTGATCTAAAATTATCCTTCATTTACATATCTCCAAGTGCTTCATTATCCCTGTATACAATTTAAACAGACACCTCCTTTTCACTCTCCCGTTTCATTTTCCTGCTTAATCTGTTTTCCCCATGTATGCCACTGACAGTTTGATTCAGTGAATGGGACAAGACATCCAAAGCATACATTTAATTGGGATCTATGTATAATCCAAGATTACTGAATACACTGATGTGTGTTGAGGTTGTAATTGTTGATGAGAGCCAGTTATAAACATCTAAGAACAGCTTTTCTGAGTTTCATACGTCAAATTGTCAAAGTGAGGTCAACGTGTGTCCCTTATGTCAACAAGGCCCTCTGCTTTGTTCAAAATGACCTATGATTCACGCCTCACACACACAAGCACCCGCACGCACGCACGCACACACACACACACACACACACACACACACACACACACTACTACAGTCTGATTAATGAGTGGGTTTTCCATGACGGATTTCTCTTTCGGAAGTATTCTGAAATCGCATTAAAGTCTGTTCAACTTCAAATAACTATCAGAGGTTTTGGCTGCCTCACCTGAATCTAAGTCTGCAGGAAAAGGGAAGAGATAAAAATCACATAAAACTAACTTAGGGCACCGCGGTGCGTTAAAGTGCATCGGTTTTTAATCAGAGACAATTTTTACTAAAAATCTTTCAGTATTTTGTGGAACCACTGATCCTTCATCAGTTGTGTTCTTGGTTTATCATCCGTTTGCATCATTCATTACCATCAGCAATTTCTGCAGTTCTTCTCCCTCCAAAGCCATCAACTCGGGTATTTTTTTTCCTATTTCTACCCTTTTTTCAATAATGTTTCCTTCCTAGAAACATTATTCACTACATAGATATAGAAAAAAACCCATACATTTTTACATTTGATATATAATTTTCATTTTTGTCCAAAATGTCATCACAGCCCACTGGGTGTAAGCACTCAATATGAGTAAATCTTTTGAGAAACAAAGTATATAGGAGCCACAGAGAAACAGCCAGAGAAGGGCACAAAGTCCCCGCTTTGCAGGTGCTTGACAGCAGAGGATGCAGGGAATGCAAATCCCTGTGTTTTGCCTGGAGACAGCAGAGGAGATGGGTGTTATGGAGGTGTTCCTGAGCAATCCGGGGTTGGGGTGGTGGTTCTGCTGGGGTTGGGCACATGGCAAACAGCTTATATATGTGATCCCATGGAAACTGAATCTGAGGAAACTCACAGACCAAACGTAATGAACTTGAGAGACATTTCTCTGGAGCGGACACGATGCATTGCACGGCCTCTGTTGGAAGGTCCAATGAATGAAGTGGCTGTAGATTTATGCTTTCTTATTGGATTATCTTTTTAATGAGAGGCCAGTGAGGACCTCCCTCTCTCGCTCTAACTATCCATTTGCTGGAGGAGCTCATGGCTGTTCAAGGTATCTGTCAGCATAATGAATCCATCTCAGATTTATAAATACATATATGCTAAATAATATCACTTTACATGATTCAGCACTATTGAGCCTAATCGTCCCTTTCTTTTGACAAATGCGTTAATTGTAAAAACAAATAAAAAAAATAAAAAAACAAGATCACTGACTCCAGACGGTTAGCAAAGCTCTATTGTACTGGTGTGGATGGGCTTAAGTTTCAGAATGTACCATCAAATAATGACCACCACAAAACTAGTGTGTAGCATCTATCAAAATAGAAAAGTGGATTCCAAATATAAGACACATATATAAGATAGTTTGTTAGTTAGATACAAAAAGAAAGAAAGAAGAAAGAAAAAACCAAGAGGAAAATAAGCAGGGAATTCCACCCCCTTTTTTGGCTTTGAAAACACACAATCATAGGTTTGTGTTTTGAGTATTGTATCTGTCAGCTCTGCTGCAGCTTTACTGAGAGTATATACAGTCCTGCCGGGCACTTCAGCATTTCTACATGAGTTATACCTCATTATGAGAAGGAGGCGGGGAAATCACCTGCCATCACCCAATTAGAAATGTGAACTGATCGGCCCTGCATTATGCAGAAACATTATTCTCACCAGAGTCTCCATATTTACAGTCGCATCAAACAAATTTGATGTTTATTTGCTTCACAATTGCAGGTTGAATAGATGCTGTTTCCAAGTATCCATTCATTCACAGATATTATTGCCTGGTGCTTTTTTTTCCTCACCTCTTGTCGACCTCTGTAATTGAATGCAGTCATTTAGCTGGTCATTATGGGTTTTTAAATCGTTTTATTGTCTAACCTCTATTGTCTTTATAGATACACAGGCATATATACAGGTATTCTTTTCAGGTATGGGTAGCATGATTTTCCCTCCTGGTTGTTTAGCCACTTGACTTTTAGGTTAAAGAAAGAAAATCTCCTCTGTCATAATTCCCCCCAAAGAAATACAAGCGACTGACCTCTTTGCATTAAGAGAGCTGTCACTTTCTATTTGTTGGTAGCACTGGTCTTATATCCAGTTCATTACCTGGGGAAGTGTGCAGTATCTGCCTGCTGAGGGAATGGGTTTGTGTGCTTTCATATAATATTAACATGTGAGTTACAGCAGCCAAAGACACAGTTTGAATTTATAATTTAATAAAATTTCATGGTGGCCATCGACATATTTATATATTCTGGAGTTTACAAAATATATATTTAGAAGTGAAAATCAATCAATGTTGTTCTTTTTAGAGGCTGAAATGCCAATTATATTAGCTGTCTTTGCAAGCCAAATCAGGTTCAAATTTTGCCTGCTGTCATTTTCACTATGAAGTGTGCCCCAGAGCAAGCTGGCTTTAAAATGTAAAGAAAGTACTTTCGCTAATGTTGGTGAACAGATTTATTCACAGTATGCTAATTCATAATAACTTCCAAGGAGAGGCACGCGGGATTTGTGTAACCCAGGATTAGGCACTTGAAGATTTCTGACTTCTATTGAAAAACGAAACTGCTTTTGTGAAGCGCATATCTTTTCACCCATAGTCGGAAATTGCACTCTAGAAAGTCAACAACGTACAGTGTGATGTCACCACCAGGAGATAAGCCCAAAGGAAGAGAACCAGCAGAGGAAAAGGAGGCTCCAGTCGGCGAAAATATAATGCTACATTTCTACTCTATTAGAGCAAGACTTATCCAGTCTTCCAATGACAGCTGGTGCAAACCAATTGTGATGTGCGGCAAGCTGGGGTGGCGTGGAGTGTAAAATTGAACCTCTGAACGTGGACAGCCATAAGTCTCTGACAATGTATTGCATACTGTTGCGTGAAATAGAAAAGCAAAATTCTTTTTTTTCTTTTCTTTTCTTTCTTTCTTTCTTTTTTTTTTTTTTTTAGCCAAAGGCAGGTGTAGCTTTTTCCCGTAAATGGAAGAACATTTCTCAGCACTGATCCCTGCTTTTCATGTGCAGGAGTGCAGCACTTTCTGCTTGGATGTCCTTTAGTTCTATTCCGAGCAACACCTGGGCTTAGACAGTTTTCTCTACTGTCTGATCCCCCTAAATCCAAACTCAGAATGGTAAACACAAATTTAGGATGCGTAAAGATGGTCGGCACTGTAAACGTAAAACAGGAGAGCGCACTCATGTAATACAATCTGCATTATCAGCGGATGAATATCCAATCTTTCCTAACAAATGAATAAGAGAATGTTGTATTTTTTTTGTCTTCTGAATTTTATACATGCTTACATAGTATATGTGTGCATATATGCCATGCCTGAGGTAAAATATACCATGCATGTATTATTCATGAACATATGCTTATTTATTTTAGAATTCCTAACTGGTGTGTTCTGTGGTTTAACATGAGATTGACAAATACCACTGGATCAAGCCCTGTCGTCTGTGCTTGCTGATTTGGTTCTGCTTCCTGTGTCTCTTTGAGCCCGCTCTAGCTTTTCCTCGTGTTCCAGGTTGCTTCCTGTTTCTTCCCCTTCCTTCGGGAGTCTGCTCCAGCTTCTCCTCATTATGCAGGCTGCTTCCTGGTCTTTGTCTCTCCTTCTCAAGCCTGCTCTAGCTTCTCCATGTGTTCCAGTTTGCTTCCTGTTCCTTCTCCTTCCTTCTCGAGCCTGCTCTAGCTTCTCTTCATGTTCCAGGTTGCTTCCTGTTCTTTGTCCTTCCTTCTCGAGCCTGCTCTAGCTTCTCCTCATGTTCCAGGTTGCTTCC
Source organism: Albula goreensis (assembly GCA_022829145.1). Taxonomy (NCBI): domain Eukaryota; kingdom Metazoa; phylum Chordata; class Actinopteri; order Albuliformes; family Albulidae; genus Albula; species Albula goreensis. The sequence goes on along the minus strand of CM040745.1, from coordinate 4,789,933 downwards.
TGTTCTTTGTCCTTCCTTCTCGAGCCTGCTCTAGCTTCTCCTCATGTTCCAGGTTGCTTCCTATTCTTTGTCCTTCCTTCTCGATCCTGCTATAGCTTCTCCTCATGTTCCAGGTTGCTTCCTGTTCTTTGTCCTTCCTTCTCGAGCCTGATCTAGCTTCTCTTTGTGTCGTAGATCACTCCCTGTACCTTTTACCTCATTCTCGAGCCAGCACTGGCTGTCCTCGTGTTGCGGGTTGGGATGGTGATTGCATTGCAGTTTCTAATCATCGTCTAGCAGTGCAAGCCGGCCCCTGACTGTCCTCTGATCATATTTGTATTCAGCAGCTTTTCACATCGTCTCACAAATAAGGGAATGCAAATAGAAATATCTCCATCTCCATAAATCAAACATCATTTGCAGAATGGATACATTTCCCATTATAATCAGGGAATATTGTTTCTTTGGAGGTTATTAGAGTGGTCTGAATTATTGGGAAAAAAAGAAAGAGAGAAAAACACTCAGGTTCCAGCTGTGAAACAGTACAAAGGTCAATTTGCTGCCAAGTACAGGTTGAGAAATATATAACTTATCAAATGTGAGTTCCTGATTAGGTGCTGCTATTTTTTTTGGAATGGAAAATATTTCAATAAAATAATAATACATCTATTTAAAGAAGATACTTGGCAATTAGCTGCATTGGTTTGGTGTTACCATTTTCTTACAGAATCCAGCAACTTCCATGTTGACCCAGTAGGCTGTTCTTCAAAAGAAAAAAATCAATTCATGCCAAATTTCATTTAAAATTGTTTAGTCCTCTGCATTGTTGTGAAACTGGGCATGGCGACTTCAAGTGTACTCCTCTTTTTTTACCATGTTTCAATATGAATTCATTTTGCTGTAATAATTTCATTGTTTTATTTGCTTTATTACAATTTAACAAGGTTTTAAAACTGTGGTCCACAAGGACTGTCATGGACAGATAAAGGGAAGTAGGTAACGGTGTTGTTTCAGGGGGTGACGTGATTAAGGTATGCTGCAGAATGAGCATCTGTTTGACTGATATACCGCTGTACCCTATCACTGTCATGTCTGTGACACACATATCCACATTCCTCTGCTCTGGATATTCACTTATTCCCCTCTCTCTCTCTCTCTCTCTCTCTCTCACACACACACACACATGCACACACACACACACACACACACACACACACACACACACACAAAGCTGTAATACATCTGTAAGATATAAATCTAAATATAAAAAAAAATAAATAACTGCAAAGAAGATGAAAGAGAGACACACACTTTGCAGTCAATCAATGTGTGATATTCCTATTGCCTGACTGCTACATCAGTTACTAAAAACAGAAACAAAATGGACTGTGCACATTTAATAAGAATCGCCATTACTGACGATTTCTTTGATCTCATCAGAATGACAGCTTTAAACACCAGCATACTGCAATCAATGGACTCTGGATTCTTTACAAAAGGATGAGCGGGTAAGAGCTGGATCCAGGCTGACTATTTATACCCCTTTTCCATTGTAGAGCTGGAACCAGGCTGGCTCATTATACCCCCTTTCCCACTGTAGAGCTGGAACCAGGCTGGCTCATTATACCCCCTTTCCCACTGCAGAGCTGGAACCAGGCTGGCTCAGTATACCCCCTTTCCCAATGTAGAGCTGGAACCAGGCTGGCTCATTATACCCCCTTTCCCACTGTAGAGCTGGAACCAGGCTGGCTCATTATACTCCCTTTCCCACTGTAGAGCTGGAACCAGGCTGGCTCATTATACCCCTTTCCCACTGTAGAGCTGGAACCAGGCTGACTCATTATACCCCTTTGTAGAGCTGGAACCAGGCCCACTGTAGAGCTCGAATCAGGCTGGCTCATCATACCCCTTTTCCATTGTAGAGCTGGAACCAGGCTGGCTCATCATACCCCTTTTCCATTGTAGAGTTGGAACCAGGCTGGCTCATTGTACCCCTTTTCCCACTGTAGAGCTGGAACCAGGCTGACTCACTATACCCCCTTTCCCACTGTAGAGATGTAACCCATGGCCATTAAATGAACCTGAGTGACTCTGAGTTAATGAACCATCCGAACTAGTCTTTTCCAACACTGCCGCTGGCTTTTGTTTTCTCATTTTTAAAGTGTTAAAGAGGAAAAATTGTTTGCTCTGAAGTTTAGTCCACGGTCACACTCTTCTCACCAAAAGCCCGCCCACGGCCAAAGGCCAAAGTCACCATTTCGAAAGCAAACTGCTCTGTTTGGTAAATCCAGTGTTCCATCCCTCCCTGTTGCTACCATACACGTGTACAGAGAGGCCCAGATTAATTATACAGAGAGGCCTGGCCAAGGCCGCCTCGCAGAAGCGAAGCGCCGGTTTGAGATTAGAGAGTTGCTGTGGTCACGCTCCGTTGCATCTGAATCACTTTCCCCACGATGGCGGCAGGCTCGTGCGGAGGCAGCGTCTGGCGTAATTGACTCAAGCGTGTTGGGGAAAGTTCTCAAAAGGTCCGCTAGTTTGAGACATCGACCTGCTCTTCCCCGACTGTACCCCCCCCTCCACTCCCCCTCCCCATCTGAAGGAGAACCGTTATGGCCAGACATGCAACCCGGAACATAAGGCAAATTTTAATGGAGGAGGTGTCGAAGGGGCTTTTCCCATTTGCGGAAATAAGATATATGATATGAATGAAGGCAGCATTTCCAAAATGAGAAGGAAGCTTTCTATCCCCATTTATAATGGGATCAATATTAAACATAGCCCAGCACTTATTCCTCACTTAATAAAATAGTGTGATATTTTATTGGTAAGCTACTGGCCACGATGATGGAGTTCAGTACACTGCACATTCGCCATCTCTCCCACAAATAGATTTCACTTCCATAACAGAGCAAGACACTTTGGAAAGCCATGTCACTTACCTACCTATATGGATGTCACCCATTGTTTTACAGCATTTTTTAAATATCCTATGTCATTCCTTACGTTTCCATGTACGACAATTCCCTAAAGGTGATCACCCACAACAAACAACCCCTCAAATACCAGCCTGTTTCTTTTTTACCCTGATTTTATACCAGCCTGTTTATACCCGCTAACCTTGTGACTTAATCAAGGCAAATATGGCAGTTAGCTATTGATCCATACATACATTTTTTCTAACACATTTTTATTTAGTTTGCTGTACTTGCATAAGTGTGAGAGCATATGCATAAAAAGTTATTAATATAGCAATAGTTTAAAACTGGGGATAACATCCAGGATTTCTTTTGTACAGACTTCAAAAATTAGAAGCGGCAACCCTTTACAGAAGCACAAGCCTGTGTAATACCGGTATGCATTATTAATGTATTTCTGGTTGTTTTCAGTGTGTGTGGCATGAATATTTTACTGGAATAACCAGTGAATATGTTATGTATAGGACTATTACATCCTCAAATATTTATGGGCCAGACAAAGCCATCAACGCCCAACTTGTCATTGGTGCTTGTGGACAGAAGGTAAGACTTCCATATTGGAGGTCTCTCTCTCTCTCTCTCTCTCTCTCTCTCTCTCTCTCTCTCTCTCTCTCTCTCTCTCTCTCTCTCTCTCTCTCTCTCTCTGTCTCTCTCTCTCTCTGTCTCTCGCTGCATATCTCTCCAAGTATTTCCATTAACTTGGGGCTGGATTCAATTGAGCCAAATTTAAGGATAAATGCTGATTGAACCCAGAAGTTGGATAGATTTTTTCTCTTTTCCTGCAGTCTAAGCACTGAGATAATGTTGTTACAATCTGCTTATCATTAGTGGGCCTGCATCAAATTGTAAGGGCTGCAAAATGTTTGTTCTTGGAGTGCACAATAAATGTGCTATTACATGCAGTAGTGAAAAGGGGGATTAGCCACATAATGGGCTGGCTGTAGTTTGTAGGTTATAGGTCTGCTATAGCAAACATAACAACTGAATCACTTTTGCATAAGCTGTATGTCTATCGTGTGGCCTGTAGGGTGTAAAATAGTCATTGGGTCTCTCCTGTAGCACTGTGCGTGGCCTGTACGTCCCACCCCACCCCCCTTGCTCTTTGTAAATGGCTCTACCCTTATTGCTCTTGTTTTAACTGATCTGTTTTTAACCTAGGCTGTTGTTTACTTTCTCTTTAGACAGTTGGTGTGTTGGTCAACACTGTAGTACTGTTCAGTCAGTAGGGTGTAAACTAGTTACTGGTTCTCTACTGTAGTACACTTTAGTCTGTAGGGTGTGCAATAGTCACTGGCTCTCTCCCATAGTACTGTAAGGACTGTGGGGTATGAAATAATTATTGGACAAAAAGTGACACAACCGAGAGTGTTAATTGCCACACAGTAAGATGTCCAGTATAGCAGGCATCCCATCCCATTATCAATCAATCAATCAATCAATCAATCAATCAATCAATCAATCAATCAATCAATCAATCAATCAATCAATCAATCAATCAATCAATCAATCAATCAATCAATCAATCAATCAATCAATAACATTTAAAATAAATAAATACAACAAATAAACACAATAAAAAAGAGTTTGGCAAATAGTTAGCATAGGCCCATTTAATATTTTTCATATGTAAAATGCTAAATATAATTACTTGGGTGAATGAAGCAGTTGTGCAGTTATATATTAGAATGGGGAGATCTGCAGAAGGCTGTGCCAATGAACCACTGCAGTCCTTAACATTTAAGAGAATGATTAAATAGCGGCCATACATTAGGCTGCTTAATGCATGCACTTCAGCTTAGTTACAATCTTTAAATACACAGCCAGGGTCACGCAGAGGTAGACAGGGGCGCGCTCATCATTAAGGTCTCCTTAAGTAGTTCAGTGGGAGAGCAAACGACTGTGTTGCGTTGCATATACAATTGTGCTGATTTGCTTAAAGTGAACCCAACTGAGCGAATCTGACATGTTAATGAATCATCGATTTAATGTGCTGAATGGAGGCAAAGCTGAAGAGAGGAGATGGAACAGCAGCCCAGGTGTTAAACTCTGACACGCGGAGAGATGCTCAGATACGTAAGACTAATGTCTGCATCAGGAACTAGACTTTGCTGACCTGCACATTGTCAGAGTTATTTAAAAATAATATAACTAAAATAAAACCACAGTGTTTTTTTTTTTTTTTTGTTTTCTCTCTATTCTTTTTCTTTCTTTTTGGCGTTTGAGACGTGGATAGAAAGCGCTTCACATCTCATCATCTGTTAGACACTGTCAAAGTCTGAGCTGCAGTGACAAGCAAAGTTTAGTCCAAGAATCATGATAAAGCAGACTTTTCTTCTTACTTCCTCAGAAGTTATCTTTGTGGAGATATCTGTATTTATTTATTTATTTTTTTATTTAGAAGCTGACAGTATGATAAGGCGCTGTACTAACACAAAGATTTTTCATTGTTATTTGTTATTATTTTTCATTTATTATTGTATTTTTTTAAGCTTATCCCCTTTTCCTATGCAAGTCGACCTATGGCAACAGAGCCAAGCACAAGATACCTTCCCGCAGACTCAGGAATGTTTTTTTTTTTTTTTTTTTTTTTTGTAATGCCAGCTAGCCTTCTTTTACACAAAGGAGTTAAATGAAAGAAGGGTTGGATGTGCAAAAACAGGTGTAAAACTGTCAGCCCGTGCAAAAACAAACAAACAAACAAAAAAAAAAAAAACTGTCTGTGGTGATGAGCTAATGAGGCTTATAGAGGACTGCAGGTGCTGAACCTAAAAGATCCGCCGGCCATTTTTGCAGGTCAGCTTGAATGACCACGCAAAATTGCGTGTCCCTACATTACTTTGCAAAATTGAGGGAGGAGGTCATGCAAATTGATTACTTTAGCAAGTGCGATGTGACTATATAAACCTGAAATCAGTTTTGGGAAAGCTAATAGTGTAAAAAGTATGAATGAAAAGCAAATATAAAATATATAATATGTATAAAATATATTTTGAATGAAAAGCAAATGTAAACATATTTCCACTCGTACATATTTTTTGAAAATATAATATAAAAATAATAGATAAGCTACATTTCACAAACTAGTACTGACCATCTAGTTACGCAAATACAATTACAAGAGCTGGATTATTCATGTGTGGGTACCCCTAGACATGTGGCAATGAGCAGACAGACTATAAAGAAGCTTAGATAGCTTTCCAACTGTCAAGCAGCAGAAGAACTTGCAAATTTGACAAAACTTACTTTATATGAGTTAATTTAGAATTCATTTGAGATCCCTTCCTAACTCAATCATATCCACATTTATCTACAGCTATTTGTGGATAAAGACATTTACATAATGAGTCTCCGTTCGATTACCTGCTAACAGTGAAATGATAAGTTGTGCTGATACTTTGGGTGTGCATGCAAATCAACACCCAATATTTGGGATCCAAGAAAATAAACTGCTAGACGCCAAAACTCCTAAAATCTCAAACTCCATTTTTGTCAATACAGATGCAACATATTGATGTCAAATATTTACTCAGCCACTACCTCTACTTACCGACCACTAAGCTCAAAGTCAACATGTGTTCAGTTCACAAACCTGCAGTTGCATAAGCAGCCAGGAGAGGCCACTAAAGAGCAATGATTTTTTTTTTTTTTTTTTTTTTTAATTTTCTGCATCTTTCCCCCCACCCCAAACTCAGTCAATCTGTTTAGTCTCACATGGAAACTTTATCACACAAATCTTGAAAGGAGGCAGTCATAAGCACATGCAGGAGTGCTAGTAATTACATGCAACACAATCTTGCTGGAGGATGATGGAGACAGCATTCATACATCCACACCAAAAAAAAATCAAACCAGAAGTGGCCAGTAAGGAGTGATGAGACTGATCAATTTAACCAGCTGAACCCCCATCATCTCCGGTGAGGCTAGGTGAGCTGTTCCTTGTTACGGTGGACCTCTTGCCATAGCTGGCAATGGCACAGGCAATGGGACTCAAACACCCAGCCTCAAGGTGCACACCTGCTTCCCAAAGTAACCTTTTTTTTTTCTATCTGAGCCACCCGAGACTAATGATTTTAACTTTATCCCCAGCTTTTTTTTTTTTTTCCTCCCTGGTCAGACTGAGCCTATTGTCACTTCGTCACTGTGGACCTCTGGCTAATACTGAATATTGAATAAAAATCTCTTATCAGTAAGGCACAAATGACTGACCATTCTTACACAGCAGATCCGCTGAAATTGTATGACCAAATCCAATGATTCGGAGGCTGAGTTTAAGTTGAAAAACTGCATATTCTTGAACCACTCAGCATTCCTCAAGTAAATCACTGCTATCCCTATAGTCCCCTGATGTACTCTCTCTGTCTTTATTTAGCAGAGTCATGCATCCTCCCAAAGTCCAGCTCTTCCCTGTCAGCCTGTTTATGGGACTGTGAGTCATGTTGAGTTAGCACATTCAACAATTTACAAAGTGCATTTTTTTTCTTCTTCTTTTTTCGTGGCACGGTTCAACACACAAACACAGCTAATGTACTTTTTTATTTTTTTATTTTTTTTGTCCTGCTTTTATGTGTTTGCCAAACGAAACACTGCAAAATGATGTGATGTTTACAGTCCCCGCATGAAAACTACAGACCTCGTTGCCGCAGGGACGCACACGTGGCGCCTTGGGGATTAATTCCAGAACATTCTGATAAAAACATAATGATAAAATGCAAAGAGGGCTCGCAGGAAGGTGAGGTCTCTGCAAACGCACAGCTGTTTAACATACTGTGTGTCCGACCTATATAGACAGCCCGAGAAATTAATTACACTGAGGGACTTATAACTTTGACAGTCAGTCTTTATTTAGAGGTTTTTTTTTCCCTCTCTCTCTTCCAGTAATAGCCAGAAAATAAAGTGGATCTGATGGACAGTGACTCAATGAACTCTGGCTGGATTACCGCTTCAGTAAATCTCAGGATTTTGTCCTCTTCCATGTGGGAGTGAGGTTGCCCAGATTTAACAAGCATTTGTAGGGACTAAATTCATAAAAAACCGGCATCACACACAATAAAGGACCTGCCTGTATTTATTTAACTGGCAGGACTGTACCAAACACACATAAAAAGAAGTGCTTGATGATTTATTTATTTTATTTATTCATTTATTTTTTTCATAGCTGAAGTAAAGTTTAAAACAACATCACAACACGTTGTGACTGTCATACTTTATCTCATGTTTTATGAGCTAAATTTTGTAAATACCCTCGGCTGAAATTGACAACTTGAGCCATACGAGCATTTTCAGAGCACTTAGCCAGCAATTTGCGGCCATCTTAGCAAATTACCCACCTCTCCCCCCCTATGGTACCTCTCTATAGTACACAGTATTTCAGTATGTCTGGAAAAGGATAAAAACATATAAATCAAGCAGCGGATGGAGCCACAGCTTCTAATGGGCTCAGCGTGGGACTCCAGGCCTGTTTCACCTGGTGTTATCACTGCAGCTTAGCTGCATGGACGTATGTTTCTGACGTTTTAAGTGCATCCTGACAACCTTAACGTGCAGTCACCTCACATCCCATTTAATAAGGAGAACCTTGCAGGGGGACTCTACAGAGGGGTGAAAAGCTCAAGTGCAAATACAAAGTTAAAAAAATGCGGAGCGCAAATGTAAAACATGTCTTTCTTGAGCTAAGTTCACCTGAAGTACAGCTGCACACCCCTGGAGGCAGGTCTACCACTGAGATCACCAGTAATTATTTAAAAGCACATTGTGATTACTATAATTAATTTATCGATGGAAACGTCCACTGGCTGTCGCTTACGTGAGTTTGTTTAGTTTCCCATTCTTTCTACACGTTACTTCCATTCTTTCTGCACCTACATGCCCACTGGCGGCTGGGTAATTATTGTCACTTCTGATCAGGTCCTGGAGAGAAGGGTCCTGAAGTTCAGAGAGGAGCTGAGTAAACAAATAACGGCAGCTAATTCACTTTACCATTATAAATCCCTTGGGGCCATGATATATTCAAGCAGGGAAAATACTTCTCAATAGCTTCAGTCCTTCAGGGGTTAACAGAGTACAAAATATCTACTCAGTAGTGTACATTGTACAAGTAGACAGTGATATAGGATAATCTGCATAACCTGTAGTTAATTTGTAAATTAACTGTGGGTTATGCAGGTAATGAATATTTCATTTTAAATAAATTTTCACAGTGGCACAATCAAGACAACCACCATATCCAGCCAAAACAGCAGGTAGCACAGCAGTTTATGTGCACACTTACACATACACACTTATCTTTGTTTTTGTAATTGTGTTTGAATGAAATACTGTTTTTATCTCACATTAATACTTTAGTCATATTGTATGTGAGAAGCTATTTAGTTGGGGAGAAAGTAATAGCTTTCCCCATTAGAGCAAAACAAGGGCAATAAAACAGAAAACTCAGTTCTGCAACACTGGAAAAAAAATAGTGATAAATCATGTGACTGTTTAAGAGCACAGACACATAACAATTATTCAAAAGAATGCAGCAACCAATCAGAAAGGTCAGAAAACAAAGACAGTTGCATGTCTTTCCCTTTTGAGAGTCGTCACTATACACAGTGTATGTGTATAGTACATATAGTGGTAGCAAAACTGTAATGCATATACTACGACTGTCTCCATTTATACATTTCATTTCTTTTTTGTAAATTCCCTTTTAGACAAATGCTGTGCTAAAACAGAGACCTGTGCGACAGTAACCTCACATTCTCAGTTCAATTTGCTGACAAAGTGCAGGTTTCTGTCGTTTTATGCTCCTTTCTTAACCTCCTTAATGGTAGGTTAAGTTCATCGCTCACGGCTAAAACAGCACTCCATCACACCTGCAACGTCCCAGTGTCTAGCCTCATATTTGTGTTTCAACCACTCCACCATAAATATGCCATTATCAATAAATCAACCATTTTTTTCTCAGATTTACAAGTTGTCTCACATTGCTTCACAGTGGGCATTTCCCATGAAGGACTTTGGTACCAGTAACAGACACAAAACACAAACATACAGGGAGAATAGGCCAGGACTTTGAATGTGTTCTTTGGAGTACCACATCTAAAAACAAAAAAATATATATTTAGTTACTGGAAACAAACTGAAACGTGTTCTGTTGAACAAACATTTTCAGTGTTACTAGGTAAAACACAGCTTTACTATGCTGCACATGTCAGTTCAAAAATGTGCAATTTCTAAATGCTCCATGGGGACTAATGAGATGATTAGTATTGTTTACTAACAGGTTATTTGTATGTGTGTTTCAGGGGAGTGCATAAAGCACTATAGATTGGAATTATATGTGGGGTTCGGGATCTTCGGGATCATGTTGAAACCTATGTGATCGGGCAATATCTAAAAGCGATCTGGATGGATCAACAGTATCTGTTTAAGTAGCCTATGCCAAGATAATTCTGGTCCTAAGATGGCCGCCTCTGTGGGAATGTGACCACACAGGCCATTAAAATGCTGTGGATTCAGGGGTCTGCTGGGATTTCTAAAATGGCTGGATGTGTAGCTTGCTTCACTTCAGCAATGGAGAGCTCATGCAGGGACACAAGTGCACATGTATGTCCTTGTTCTATATTAAATGTGTTGAAGGAAGTGCCGTGTTATTGTGTTGTCCTGTCCTCTGAGAACCTGATTATGTTTCCATTTATTCAACTGACCTGGAGCTGTGGATCTGTGCCTGGTGGACTTCTTTTCCCAGAGTTCCCTGGGGTAAAACCCAACATTTATTCTGTCCATGAGCTGAAAAAATAGTGAATCTATCATAATTTTGTTTAATTATATAGAACACCCAGGCTTATGAACAGAAAATAAATAAAAACACAAAATTACACTAGGGGCCACACCACTATATATTTTTATTTTTATTTTTTTTTTTTTGTCCTGGCCTTGCACACGTACCAATGCTCCACTCTGCGGGTACAGTTATTTCCCTCCTTTCTACAGAAACTGAATGTCTGTACCACTTACCGTGTTTAATTCCATTCTGCAGAAAAGCAAAATCTTTGACTTTTCCCCATCCATTGCTGCTGATTGAGAAACTGCATTTCTCTGCTTCGTCAGATAGTCTAAGGTGATGTGGCATTTGTACTTGAAATTTCTGACCTCTTTTGCTTTTCGTTTAACTCCACTTAATGCCCTTGAGAAAAATAAGGTTGCATCTTTTCAGGTTGCCCAAAATTCCAAAGAGAAAGCTCTAATTAAACCAATTTAAAAGCAAATGTCTGCTTCCCTCCTGTGTTAAACAAAAGTCATCTTCTTCTTTTATCTCCATCATTAATTTGTTAGAAATGGAGGAACCAGGATATCTGAGCATTCCAAGCCCTGCGCATGATTTATCTCACTTTTTGATGCTGCAGCCGTTTTTCTTTTGCGAGTTCAAAACCATTTTATTTCATATGAAAAATTGCATTTATTTCTTTTCCCCTCCGCGTATAGGAAAAGTATCACACCTTTAAAGATTTGCTTGATACTCAAGGTATCTGGCCATTGCAAGACCTGAAAGAGATGCACTATCTCAAGGGTACTTATTAAAGCTTATATCATACAATCACACTTCTCCTCAATCTTATCCAGTTCCCTAGATCTGATTATTGCAGTCCCACTTTCTTCTTTAATCTATAACCACTCAGGGCCTTCCTTATTTTCTTTATCACCAAATGATAAATATTGCAATGCCAAATACCCTCTAAGGGTAGTTTTTGCCCAGACCAGGGAGCAACGTAATGATAATCAGAATTTAGTACAGGACTGTTAGTGAAAGCATTAGTTTTCAGACTTGAGAAACTTTGGCTCAAAGGCTGCATGCAGCATATTTTAATGCGTAACAGAACTAGTGGCAGGTGTCCTGTGGATGTCTTTGGTGCCGTTTGATGCTCTTGCTTATGGGGAGACGCTTCTCGCAGTTTCGCCTGAGGCTGCCCTCTTCCAGGCACCCAAAATCAATTAAACCCAAACAAGAGGCCCCCTTTATTGGCATGTTTAGCTTCTTCAGAAGTCCGTCATCCCAGAGGGACAGGAAGAGTCCGTTGTGAATTTAAAAATATGTTTGATCATCTTATTCTTTGAATCATTCATTATGGAGAGGAAACCTGAAGGCTATATTTGTTTAAATTTGTTGTGAATTTTCCTGCATTACCTCCAGTGTTTTTTATTTTTTATTTTTTTATTTTCTCTCCAGTCACTGAAAACAGGTCATTTTGGGTGCTGTATGGAAAACCAACAGAAATGAGTGGCCATAAATATAGGCCGGCTGGAAAGCATTCAAGGATAAGATGGGACGGATGAAGCTGAAATAAGGGACCCGAAAGGAGGGCATATGGTGATCTTAATTAGAGCACACCATTAAAATTAAAACTTGAGGAGCAAAGCTTTTCCACGGAAGCAACCAAGCAATCACCAGTTTCACAAACAAACGATTTCACATTTCTGTCTGAAAATGAAATCAAAGGAAGTGGTATGCATTTTTCATATGCAGCTTCTGACATGCCATCAATAAATCAACATAAATCAAAATAAATTATTAATTATGCCAGATATTTAGAGATTTGGAGACTGGAAATCCATAAGAGCTTTGTCATGTTTTCTTATTGGTAGCATGTTCTTTGTTGTGCTGGCCTGCCATTGACGGCTACATCCTTTCGAGTTGGCTGAACGAGCACAGAACGGCTGTATGACCATGCGTTGTTTAGGCCTTCTCAGCCTCGGCTGCATGATGTGTATTTGTTCTGCATTTCGAGCGGAAGGAAACATTGCACAAGGGAATACCTATGGACAGGCAAATGTCTGTGTGTTTGTGCAATGATAATGTCGTATGATGTCAATGTATTATAAAGGGAAAATGTGGTTACCTTTTTTTTTTTTCCAACCCAAAGCCACATCATTCCAGTGGTAACAGTACATGAATATTATTTGTGTTACATGTTTGCAACTCCTCAGTCCTTGTCTGTGTTATACTTTGGTCATATGCCATATCTGTCTTGTGAAATACAGGCAGCCGAGCTCTGAGCCTGTTCAGTATGTCTAGGCCCTACGGTCTTGTCTGCCCCTTTTTTGACACCTTTACAGACAGAGCCACCTCGTTTTGACTGTACCATTTGTTCGTGACCGCACTCTCAAATACCTCCTATATAGCCTGACTTTGGGTTTACAAACACTTACACCAGAGTATAGCATTGTTTATAGATAATTTTTCATGCATGTTGTTTATGCAGCTCAGCACCATTTTGTTTGTAAATCACATTGAAGGTTAGGAAAACCATATAAATGCCACACTATTCAATTTCTTTAGAATTACAGCGTGATTCCTCAAATTACATTTCTCCCTCCAAATGTATATTTTGGAGGAGAATAGTTGCATTTGTGCCAGCACTACTGTTCTCTTTCTTCATGATGAAAACCAAGATGAAAAGACTTCTAGCTACTCTAGTAATCTATTTGTCCTGGAGATGTTGGCAACTGTCCATTCCAAGGGTTGGAACCAAATCTACTGGTTTTATCATGGCAGGAAAACACAGCAATACTTGAACATGATTTGCTGAGGCGAGTTTGAACCATGAACAGAGACATGGTCTGCGGTTGAGTTGTGTCTCTCCTCCTGTTTGAAAAATTTGGTATTGTGATTCCACTGATCCAATGGACTTGAGCATTGTCAAATTTACTGGCAGTGATTGGCAGCGAATCAGGCAGTGATTGACAGGGCTCTGATCCAATGGCGTTAGTATTGTCAGATTGACAGTACTCTAGCCAAATGGCTGGGTGCCCAATTACCCTCTAGATACCCAGAATTCCCAGCGGCAAGTTGCTCAACCTGCTTTCAGTGTAAATGTCAGGTTGGAATAGCACAAATGAAAGACTGAATACAGTGACAAGCATATTTGTATAAACAACTGTTTCACCTATGGTAAACATTGGCATTGATCGTCTACTTTAGGTAATTCTGCGCTGGGACATCACCAGTATTTCCAGGACATAAATTATTGCCATCGCCTTTTGCATCTGGGCTCAAAGTCACTGTGTGTTGTTGTATTTTTAGGCACGGTGCTGTCTCCTGAGAGATGCAGTGTGGGGAATAAACTGCTCAGTCGAACCATGAGCACAAACTCGCATGTCTTCTCAAAGCTAAAAAAAACTTGTGATATTAATAACGTTTCTTACAAACATGAAAAATAGAAAAAGAGAAATTTTTGCTAGAAAAAAAGAAAAAAGAAAAAGTGCTATGCTCACCAGACCAACAAAAACTAAATATTTACAGTATTCATTTACAGTGGTATTTTAACATTAAATGTCCTTTTTTTCCCCTATGGTAACTGAACTAGGTTTAGTCGGATAACTCATCAACAAGAAGAACTAAAAGTATGTTTGCGACTGTTCAGTGTTTTCCCATCCATAGATAGTACTGTGTTAAGGACAGCAATAAACAAAACTTCTAGGTTTGGATCTTTTATGCTTATTAAGCCCATGTTTTGAAAGAAAAAGTTCCCAGTAAAGTAAAACTTCCATCGCTACTTCAGTTTCAACATTATTTCAGACATCATGGTGCTCATATGAGGCTGTTGTAAAACTGTGGTCTCCACTCTGCAGGTCATGCTTGTCTTTATTATTTCTCAGCACTTAAACTGTTTATTAATGTTACCTCACCTGGTTTTGTGGGTCTGAAATTACAGTGAAAGTAAAAAAAACAGCATGAAAAGAGTTGACTTTCCTGGACCTTGGGGGTACTGTTGTACCCTAAATCAAAAGCCAGGATTAAATCAAAATTGGTCCTTAACTTTTAAAACCTTTTACAATTGAAAATGAATGTTATGGTTGTTTCTCTGCAAAACTATTGTGGTGAGTGAATTTTCTTTTTTTCTGACCTTGTCGAATTGCGCCAGTAATGTTTATTAAATTACAAGAAAACCATTGGCCAAAATTCAGTCAAAATATGTCATTAACTCACACTTACATTTGAATAAGGGTGCTATATTTTTCTCTACATGAACAGTTCGCTGATTTCATTTGCATTATTGCTGAACTCGCCATACTGTGTCAGTGGAATCAACAACAAACACTTGCATTATATTATGAGAAAAAAATCACAGCCATAGTGATAACACCAATTAGGTGTTTATCACATTTTATTTTATTAATGATTACTAATACATTACATTATAAATAAATTGTTTTTTTAATAATTGGGACTGCTCAATTTTTTTTTTTTTTTTTTTTTATTTATTTATTTTTTTTTTCACTAATTGGGCATTTCAAAACTATGACACTGGAAGAAGTCTTACTAAAAAATTTGTTCTTGCATGGTGCCTCACTAGTAAAATGTTCTGATGTACGGTGAATTAGCATTCTGACATGTTTAAAAATATAACTTTCTACTATGAACACTGATATAACAAACCCTGAAAATGAGCCATAGTTAAAATGAGAAATTTTATTTTAATTTTTTTCTAAACTCGTTGAACTCCACGACTTAAGTGGTTGTCATTTATTTAAACCAGCCAACTCCAGAAAAAGTTGAAAGTACTTTGAAAGTTGCACAGCATGGAACTCCAAATTGGGAAAAAATGAAAAAAAAAAAAAAAGATCCCTAGACTTCAGGCAGTGCCGTTCAGCAGATTTGTGTAAAAAAAAAAATCTTTGGTGTGGGATTGGAAATTCACAATTTTCTGCATCACTCTTGGTCAGTTCATGAGAGTCCAGACAGGTGTTTCCTTTGAAGCTGTTGGATCATTTCACTCTACAGTCCCTCAGCTGAACTGCAAACTGCGCAGTCAGTCTGCAATTTTCCTGCTGAGCTGCGCAGTCACTCTACAGCCCAAAATTTGAGCTGGGCAGTCGCTCTGCTGTCCAAAATCTGAGCTGCGCAGTCACTCCTCTGTCTCCCAGTTGAGCTGCACAGTCATTCTACTGTCCAACATCACAGAATGGTGGTCACACAATCATTGCGCTGTCCAGCATGTGTGCTCAGTCTGACTGTCCGGGCTCCTCAGAGAACAATAAGATGGTGCCGATCCTTCTGATCTAAATCCTCTCTCTCAGGGTGAAACTGCAGCCAGGTGTGACTCACCTGTGCGGCTGCTGCCTGCAGTATGAAAGTTCATCTCCATACTGCAAACCGCTGAACGACTGAATCACTGAGCCATGAACTAAGGCACCTTTTCAAGCCATCAAAATCCGAACGATGCTAACGTTCACAAGTTTCACCTGGTTATCTCTGAGCCGACCCCAGATTTCAAGAGAGCTAAACATTCAGTTTTGTATCACTGAGCACAGCTGCGGCCCAAAGGTGCCAAGATTGATTTTATTTCCCTAAGAATGCAGAGAATATGTGGTGTGCAAAATAATGACTTAATCGACTACTTGGCATGTGAGACTGCTTCAGTACAGGAAATCATGACTAGCAATGTGTTTTCCAGACTCCTGTCTGCCTTCAGGGGGCTCTGACATCAAATAGAATTACCATCCATCCTGGTTCCAATAGCGCTGAATCTACATTCTGTTCAAATGAATCCAAAAGCCCACGGAACAGGAAGTGAATGCTTTCTCAGGATGCGCCAGCGGATTTGACATGTTCCTAAACTGACAAGCGTTGAAATCGTCAATGGGAGGGCATAATCACTCGATTTAAAATATGTCGGGTTCTGGGAAGGGTAGTGGCACAGCTTCATCTTCAGCAAAATTCATGATCATTTTTTTGCTCTCTGTGAGTGAAGCCTGTCTGCGTATGTTTGTGGGTGTGTTAATATGTCTGTGCGATTTTAAGTATAAGTGTTGGTTTTCTGCGTGTATATGAGTATGTGTTTTGTGTGGATGTGAGTGTGTGTCCATGTCTGTGCAAATGAGTCTTTATGTGTGTTATGTTTATGTGTGTATGAGTGCATACTCATGTGTGTATGCATATGTGTGTGTATGTGTGTACTTATGAGTATTTGTTTGTGTGTAAGTGCACGTGTGCATGTGTGTGTGTGTGTGTGTGTGTGTGTGTCTTCCAGGAGTAACATCTGTAATTCACATGACAGGATTAATTTGATTAATTTGATGACGGTGACAAACCCAGTTGAATGATTAGTCCTGAGCACAGGGATGGGGGTGTGAGTACGGGGTCCGTACCCCCTCCTAAAAGACATGGCACAGCTTCCTGTGCGGAACCGTAAATGGAGCAGGCAGCACAGCATCTCTCCGGGTTCACATCCCCCAACTTGCATAACCGGGCCAGCCCTGTGAGTGACAGAGCACCCTGATGAAGCTGCTCTGCTGTCTCTCAGATCAACTTGAAAATAATTGATTACAGAAGCAGTCTGTCTCCACCGGAATGTGTGCGCCATCAGTCTTAAAGAGAGCCTCGGATTCTGTCTGGCAAGACAAAGGCCATATTGGGTTATTTACATTTAATTATCATTTAGGTGAGAGCAATTAACGGGCCACATAATATTTCCATTATAAGTAGTCATCACAGAAAAGACAGCAAAGCTGTTGGCCATCTTCCCAAAATGAAGACTCACAGCTTCTGACTGCACATTGGTAAAAACGGGGGTTGCCTTCTGCAGATTGTATGGTTTTGTTTATGGTACCTTCAAGGCTTCATGTTCTTCTTGTTGGGGTTTATTATGGGTTATTGTTTGTACTTGAGATGTCTATTTTAGTTCTGCATCACTGACTTATTCTACATAAACATTGTATTATTTATGTCGGATGGGAAAGAGAGGAATGGAAACTGAGCTTAATTATATGCATATTGCAAACAACAGTCCATTTCCATGATTTGCACAGGGTCAAGATTGTACAAACTGAATTCTCCATAACCAAAACACAATCCTGCTTTAATGAAATTTAAGCTAACTTTAAAAAAAGGCTTTCTTTATTGTGCCATATTAACCATCATATAATCAAAAAGTGTTATAGTGCACTTAGTGTATATACTGACAGTATGGTACATATATTTATTTCACCATGAAGGAGACCATCATTTTGGCTCTACAATCTCAAGCACACAGAGAGGGGACAATGGCGGCTTTTTATTTTCGGGGAGCTGGTCTCATTATGGTGCTTTAGGGGTACATGAGACTCCCTTTGAGGCCTGCCGTTCAGCAGGGATTAGCCGCTAATAAGGCCATCTCAAACTCTGGCCCAGAGCTTTTCTCTGCAGTCAGGAGTAATCCAGCACAATGGGGAAAATCACAGCAGCGCACCCTCATACGGCCCATACGCTCCCAGGTGACTCGTGTCATTTCACCTGTGTAAACTGGTAATGTTTCAGCCACTTAGTGTTTTTTTGTCAGGTCACCTGAGAACATAATAGGTGTGAAGAGGTAAGTATTCTTTTGTCTTATTTTGCATTCTTTACATGATTAGAAGCATGAGACTGCCACAGTGAAACTTATCTTACTCTGTTTTCAATATTACGCTAATTCTCACCTTTGCACTATACTTACCATAATAGTATGTTAAGTGTTGTTCAAACTAGAACTACAATATCTTTTATATACAATATTTTTTTGCACATTTGAAACTTCCCCAACAATGCATCGTGTCATGCGAGAATAATTTGTGAATTAATTCATTGCTGTAAAATGATATTAATTGTTCATTTGCATTTATTGAAGAATGTGAGCGACTCAATAACTTTTGAATTATAAAGTAGTTCAGAAAGCAGAGTTTTGAGGTGAGTCATGCTCAGACAGTTTTGAGTTTGAAACAGGCATAATGTTTTTCATTCTTTCTAACCACATGTCAAGCACATTTAAATTTACATTCTGTTAAACCGCAGAATGAAAATCGCCTCAAGGTCATGTCGGATTTTGTTAAACGAGCTGACCCAATGTTAGCTTACAAAAATGTGACTAGACACCAGCGTCACATAACCGCATTAAAAGTTAATATATGTCGATGTACACGCTGCGATAATTTCATGTGAAAACACACAGTTTATGTACAAGCTTCTGACAATTTCTTTTATGCATCTTTTTAGCGTGTCTTGACATCTGCGTAAATGATTTTAAAAACAAATCCACCAAAAAAAATGTTATATTTAATGGGACTTTAACACACCTGAAACTCCAAGTTTCAAACAGGCTGCCAAGAGTGGGATTGTCTCTTTTTTATGATTTATCTCACAGAGACTGGAAGCACTTTCTGATTTGGGAGAGCGCTTCGGGTTTGCTCAAACTGAAAACAGTAGGCTTTTGTCTCCTTCTGCACCAGCACGGCTTTAGTGCAATTGGATGACCTTGTCACAATGAATCCTGACCCGAGCAATCATGGTTCATACCCTGTGAATCTGTCTGGCCTCACAGTGATGCCTGTTGGTGATCACTCTGACCTTTAACATAATCAGTGCACTCTGGCAGAGTCACTAGGTTTCTCATTGACAGCGGACATGTCAATGGAGGAGTGGACGGAGATGCGAAATCGCCGTCAGGGATGCGTTTCTTTCGATGAAAGTGTCAGCGCTGATCGGCCACATGGACAGCCCCTTCCACATGCATTATGGCTTTCCAAGATGTATACATTTTGAAGCTCTGTCACACCTAATTCCGCCGTTCGCATCTGATGGCGGAGATGACATTTGGAATCTGAGGAAGTTGAGTGGCGTGGCTGTTGAGCAGACGTGGATGATGGAGAAGTGGAAATTATCTGACACTCCCATGCCCCCCAAAACAAAACAAGTTTTCAGAAAGACAGTAGGCACGTGACGCAGCAGACGCAGGCAGTCATCACACACACTGCTGGTATTTTTCCACTGCAATACCTGAAGGGCCGCTGAGGATACTTTTGGACCTCACAATCAGAAAAGAGGAACGTTTCATCTATTTCATCTCAGTATAATGAAACACCTACACGCCGTCTCAGCTCTCTTTTTGGTGTGGTCAGCTGAAAGGAAGGAAGAGATGAGAGATCACACTGGGAATATTTACTCTGAAAGATTATAGATTTCTGACCCAAACTTCCCAGAGAGACAATAGATTCCATGTTTTCAAAATACTTAAAAACAATAAATAAATGCACCATGCAATATATCTGTGTAGTGATGTATTCCAGTTCTGATTATGAGGGCGATATATGATGTTTACAAAATGTAGAGAAAATTGTATCTACACAATGTATGTTCAGCTGAAGATCTATATCAGGGTAGGGTTAAATATAGGGACACGGTACTGATTTCATCACGGTGTGTCACTAAGGATGCGATGCAGCTTCGCAGACAGATTTGTAAAAACATGGTGACTCACCCATTTTTGCATCACTTGGGGCTCAAAGCCTTCAGGAAACCCTCACATCAAAAGTTCCACTTCCTCCAGTGAGGGAAACAGACAAGGACTAGTCACGGCAGTGCTACTCTGCTTCCATATTAGTAAGATGTTGAGTCCCTGGCACATTGAGGTGGCAGTCGAGTTTGGGTTGGTAATCCGCGCCTGAGGGGGCCGTGGCATGACATGCTGAGTAAAGGTGTGGTCATATGATGCAGCTGGGACCCCGGAGGATGGCGGTTCAAGTCCCAGGCCAGCCACAGCAAGAACACCTAATCAACTGTAAGTCGCTTTGGATAAAAACGTCAGCTAAAATGACAGTAATGTAAATGCGGTCGGGACTTGGGCTCCTGTTACCTGCTGTTGCAGGAGGTCCACACTGATGAGGCAGCAATCATGTATGACTCTAAGGGGCGAGAAGAGGGTTAAGGTGGTTAAACTCATCTGTCACACCATTCTCTGGCGACATACCCCTCCCCAGCTGGGAGTTTGCAACACACATGGATACGCTCAGATGCATGGGTATGCGTGATAAAGGCCTCATATCCTGTTGGATATGATCCAGTGGCTTCCTACTGAGTCTGCGAGGGAGGTCCGTGATGGGGCTGACAGCACTTCACTTTGGGTGGGATTTTTGAAAAATCCTATTTTAATTTAAAAAAAGGTGAGCGAATACTGTAACACAGAGGGTGTCGGTTTGATTGCCACGTAGATCACTGCTGATATATTGGCTTTGCCAATGCGAGCGTGTCGTGGTATACTCTCAGCTGATTTATTTTGTTTGAAAACAGAAATTAAATCCTAATGTTACATCACTTACAATATGTAAATACAGTCTAAAATATACATTCTAAATTAATGGTCATTTAAAACTGGAAAAGGGTCATTAAGCACACAAGGTAAACAAAATTCATAACCTGTCACATTAAAGAGGCACATAATTACATTTCATCTTGATAATGTTTTTAACTTTTATTAAAATCCAGTCTGTCTGCTGAGTTGTTTGATATTTTCTCCTTCCCTTCTTCTTCTGCTTCTGTTTTTTCTTCTTCTTTGGCTTCTTCAGCTTCTTCTTCTTTTTCAGTCTGTCACCTGGATTACTGGCACAGCAGAAAGATTAACTGGACCGCTTAGAGTTCTCTGAGTTTACCGTCGGCTGTGATTTGGATCTGCTGCTGGAACATACATTGGAAAAGACACTGGCTGAAGTCTTGCATACACAAGACAAGTGACGAACACATCTGGGTCAAACGGGGCATGAGACAGGAGGTGATGAAAGCCTGCCACTTCCTGTTTGTCTTTACGTTTCAGACAGGAAGTAAAACTTTTTTTCTTTCTTTTTTTCGTTGGGGTGGGGAGGGAAGGGAGGGGCAGGTGTCATCTACTGTCAAAGGTAGTAATGATCAAGTTCAACTTTTGGACTTACCATTTGCTCTGTGTTTTTTTAAACCCCCTTTCCCTTTCTTCCCTCTTTGCTGCTTTTGATTTGATTATATAAGAGCTAGGTCCAAATTCACGTAAACTCGTGGGCCTGGTAGTCAGAATCTTGTGCTTATAATAAGAATTTGCAGTTATGAACTAGTTAAAGAAGAGTTAAAGAAGTTTAATGTTAATGTACTTTAATATGCCATTTCTATATTTTAGTTCTCTGTACTCATTCAATAAACAAATGGCGTGACCATTGGAAAGTGTAATAGTGAACTTCAGGAGTATATATGCTTAAAAATAACAGAACAATGAACTGATAGAAAGTCACACAAAAAAAGTTTGTTTTTTTTTGTTTTTTTTTTAAACATAAAGTACAAAGTTACTTTTCTTCGCTTAACATCTTTATAAGCCCATAAGTGAATTTTTTCATTTGATTATTGAATTAGAGGAAATTAGACTTAACGTCGAAGCCTGGAGTAAAGCTCATTTATGACTTTAATTGCAATATATATCTGCACCACTGAGCAACCATTTCAGGTCATTTACTAAATGATTCCTGGTATGAATGCAGAATGTGCGGTATGAGTTTTTATTTATTCATTCATCTACTTTTATGTTTGCCTCCAGGACACTATTGTATCCCTTTTTGAAGAAAGCACACACTCACACACTTGCACATTCACTCAAACAAACACACACACACACACACACACACATACACACACACAGACGCATAAGCGCCTATACATGACTGGTCATAAATATGCCTAAATTTAACGTTGTATCATTTTTACAGGATATATTTTACAACCTTGTGATCTACATTTCGATAAAGAATCAGCTCACTGAACTCAATTTGTTATTGTGCTCATTGATCCTTTTCCGAACATAATGACAGAATCATAACTTCTCATAATAAGGTTACGATGCTGATTCCCATCCGGTGTGCTGTGTCATGACATTTTGTCAACCACAATTTCAGTTGATTTCATCATCAAACCTTTTCAAATCCTTGCCCTCTTTCAGGGTAGTTTAGAGGGCATTTAGCAGAAATGCAATTTGTCACTGTGTCATCTCTGAGGGATTCAGTTCATTAAGGGTTCCTCTTTTATAATTACACAAAGCAATGTCATTTAATGCTTGGTTGCTGTCCAACAAAGTAATTTCAAAAATCCATATCCGCTTACATTTAAATACAATAAATTCTTACATATTATATTGGATATTTATAGGGGAAGTACATTTACTAATTTCATGTATGTTCTACGCATTCTTGACATTTTTGTATCCCATAAAAACCTGCAACCGAAAAGTGCAATACCTGAATTGAGATATGTACATTAAATGTAGGACATTTATGTCAAAACATTTCTAAGTGCTACAGGGGAGGATGCTGAAGAGTCTTCCCCTTCATGCTTTTCAGAAACAGTCAAGAGAATTATTCATAATATATAAAATAAACTTAGGTTTGTTCCCTCTGGCATATATGTCTTAGAAAATCAAAGACCACAGTATGAGTCTGTAGTGACTTGTCATCTTGACAACTAAGCAAGAGAATGGTGGAAATGTCACTTTAACACTTCTCACTCTCATCTTTGTTTTTTTTTTTCTTGATTAACACACATGCCAGTGATCTGAGCAACTCAAACTGATGAGCAATGGCAAACCTTTACCAAAACTACAAACTTTACTTTAGACAGTGTTGTATGGCACTTCAAAGGAATGCAAATTATTTGGTTTAGTAAAGTACATGTGACCTTTTGTAAACACTAAATTGTAAAATATATTTACGCTTATGAAGGCATGGAAGTGAGAGGAATTAGTGATATGTTCAGTGAAACTAATACCTAAGTAATGAAACTCCAGAGGTTGCTAGGTAACTACAGGTACAGCCACATTGTTCCATTAAAATATAGACAAAAGCAGTTATTAGCATTGTAATGTTTCAATTGTTTAACCTCAACTTTGAAACACATGTCATATGACTGCATTTCAAATGTTATTTGATTCCCAAGGCATTAGAGCTAACTCAGCTAGCTGCCAGCACCCAAGCAATGCAGTTATAGGACTAAAGTATATTATGGCTTCACCAGCCTGAAATTCACATTGATCTAATGTATTATTATTTATTTATTTTTTTTGTAATTAGCTGAAAGTAATGAAAATAGGCGTGTAATAGTGTGACATTAAAACAGTTCCTCATTTGAATCACAAAATGACGTAATGTCCTAACAGCCCCGCAAAATTCCCCATCTTAGTTTTTTTTTGTCTCTCAATGGAATGAATCAGTTTCCAGTTGAAAAAAATGCAAGCCTGATGCAGATTTTTTATGTTATGTAGACATCAAAACATGTGGGTCTGATATCCAGATATCCTCTTACTGTTCCACATTACGAAGAGCTGGTCTGTTCCATGTCTCTTTCTAGGGCTAACAGCCAGACCGCACTTCGGATTTTAATACAGCCCAGTTTGTAACATCATTGACCCAGTTTCTCATACACATGTTGTTTTTTTTTTTTTTACCCCCACTTTTTGGCTCCAAACTTTCTGTTTTCAACTGTTGTGTATGATTCGTGACATTTTTCTCATATAAATGTAAGACATGAAAGAGAGAATGTGGGGCATAAGACTTTTTTTTATTTTTTCTCAGTACAACATGCTTTCTCTGTTACAGTCAGCTTCACAAGGAAATGGTTATTGGAGCTGTAGCAAAAACAAATGAATAAATGTGTCAGCTGTGTCATTTTAATTTTAGAAAACAAGAGGAAGCTTTTGTGTGATCTTTTGTTGGGTTCTTAGTTGATTGGTTTGGAAGTGTCAGAACGGAGAGGCTTTTTCTTGACACAGTTTATGATTTACAATATTCACTTTTTTTACTTTCTTAAGATAGAATTTTTGCAGGCGAAACAAAAAAAAAAAAACTGTCACAGTGAGGGGAAAAGTCATAATAATTTGTTGACTTAAATGTAATGTTACAATGCTAAATATGCTGTTCCTAATTTTACAATAATATTCCAAGAACTGGTACAACCCTATTGATGTCACTGCACTTATATTGAACTCTCTCAGCGTGCTCAGGTTTGCAGGGGGAAGTCCTTGAATAAAGTCTGTTAAAACACCAATTCATTGCTCTCTCTGGCAGCTGAAAGCCTGCACGTTTGTGAGGTGGGACTAATTAAATAGTTAGTTGCAGGGAGGAAAATCAAACTTTTTAAAAAGTTGAAAGAAAGCTTATCTTTGTTCACAAGGTGAAGTCAGTCCTGTTCAACAGATACGGAATGAGCTGGGATTCACAGTTCAATGGGGTAAATCCATTGTCAGGGTAGGCAATGTTTTTGTTCTGTTGGCACACTGCTTAAATGGTTAAAAGGTTAAATAAATAAATACATACATACATACATACATACATACACACACATACATACATACATACATACATACATACATACACACAAACATACATACATACACACACACACACACACACACACACACACACACACACACACACACACACACACACACACAAACACATACATACATACATACATACACACATACATACACACACACACACACATACATACACACACACACACATACACACACACATACATACATACATACATACATACATAACATTTTTGTGCCCCACATCTCAACCATGGGTCTGGATCATTGAATGGTGAGCTGAGCTTTGTAACTCTTATGTTGCGGGTTTGAATCCTATATACACACACAAGCCCCACATCTCAACGGTTGTGGTAGTACTTTGTAACCGGGTTTGGGAAAGCACGGTTGTACTTACCCAGATTGATTCAGTAGATATCCATCTGAATGAACAAATATGTAAAAGGTAAGCTGTGTAACTCTAAACAGTGATATCTGCTAAAATATTAAGTTAGTAATGTAGCTGATTTGTAAAATAGCGATTAGTCCATTGTCTTACGGTTGCCAATCACCCAAGGATGGTGCAATGATTGGCATGTGATTGAAATGTTGATGTAATTATTTTGTTTTTGTTTCCTCTGAGATTGCATCATTTTTCTTTACCTGGAAGCCATGATTTCTGCCCTGCGGTCTCAACTTTCTACAGGGATTTCCTTAAGGTCAGTTGAGAATTAGTGCTGTAAACTGGCATGGGTGTCCTCAACCGTTTTCAGTGTTCAGGTGTCACAATAGGAACACACATTGTCACGGTGATTTAGAACACTGGCACTCAATCTTAGCCTATAGGAGAGCCACAGAGTCAGCATTTTTTTTTTTTTTAATTTTGTACTCAGCACTTAACTGTGCAATAAGCTGATCAGCCATTTTGCTCTATGAACTCAGTTCACCTGGATTGTTGGGTATCACTCAGCCATTGCATGAGATATGACAAAATGGCAAAGGAAGTTCCACGCCATCTGAGGTGAAAGCCCTGCGGGTTCCCAGGACTACTGTGCTACAAGTATCATACCACCACATAAGCAATACCACCTGGCAGGCTTGTCAAACTCTCAAGGGTTGCTGTGTTGCCTGGGGAGTTACCTAGCAACGGCAGTGTAGCCTTGCCTTTGGAAGTTCTGTCATTTAGTAAAAACAGCACAATTCTACTCTCAATCTCTCAGCACATCTGTGAAACTCTGCATAGTATAGTCATTTTTGTTTTTCAGCCTTGGTGCGTGTCGTGTAAAAGCTATATGGGAAAGCAAAGTTGAATTTGTGTCAAAGAACGCATGCATTGTTCAAATGCATTATACACTACCAAGAAAGTAATATTAAAACTACTTTATTAAGTAAAATTGGGGGAAATGCATGAATGAATGAATGAACAAGCAAACAAACAAAAAATTAACAAACAAACAAATAACTAAACAAACAAACAAACAAACAAACAAACAAACAAACAAACAAACCACAAAGGACAGATTTACTTCTATTTTTTTCCTTTTGCATCACAAATACTGAAGCTGATGTAACTCTCTATTTTTTATTGTTGGGAGGCTGAACCGAGGCACACTGAAACGCAGGCTTTGACTGAGCTGCTGGAGATGTGCAGACCTGTAGAGCTGGGATTACTCTGACATGAACATGGGCAGCTTGCTGACTGACCCACCGCGCTGTGCTGTAGCGTGACCGCTGCAGAGATTCCATTCGCCATCACCGGAACTGTGCAAAATGACAGCACCAAAGCACCAAGCAATATCTTTTTTCTTTTTTTTTTTCAGCCCTGCTGAGCTACTATCTCCCCCAAACTTGGGAGGCAGAATCCATTCAAAAATGACACCGTCTACACTTATGTTCCACTTTGTACATGCAACACCAGCCTTATATTTGCTATGCTGCCAGAGGACCACAAAGTGAATGTATGATCAGTTTGCATGGCTCACCCGTACCCTGCCAGCTTGGACAAGCCATGAGAGAAGTGGAGAGGCTGAGGATCTCAGCTGGGTTAACCCTGACTCTCCGCATCCAGGCTGAGGTAATTGCTGCCTTGCCAGTGTGGACCTCCGGCCATAGCCGGTAATGAAGCAGCTGGGACTCAGGCAGTCAGCTGAGGGCCCCGCAGCTGCACTTTGAACAGGCACTTTTACTGCACGAGCCACCTGCATTTCCTGACACATCCCTCTATATTAGATCCATGACCTTTATCCGTATAATTGTTTTCTCCACAAGATGCATTCCTGTTGTAGGTGCCTTTTTTCCCCAAACACAGTCTTGACATAATCATATTTAAAACGGTGATTTGGATCTGTGGTCTTTATTGCTGGTCCAGGAGGGACTCAGTGTGTGCTGGTTTTTGTTTTCACCTGAAATTCTGCAGGCAATTCAGTCCAGAGTAATAACGCATGATGAGTGAACCGATCATCAATTTTTGAGAAACTAAAATTATAATAATACCAATAAAAACATTACAAATGGCAGTATAAGTCTTGATAAAGAATGTACATTTGTCCAATATTTTCTTCCCACAATGCACCAAATCATTAACCAAATGTCCAAACCAAAGCAAGCCCAATACCCCTACAGACAGGTAACAGCTCATGGCAGGGTGGCTATGGCACTGTAATGAGATACAGCTGGTTCTGTACCATTTTTTTACACACCTGCATTTTCTCATTTTACAGTGTGCTGCATTGCAAAGGAGCAAAAACAAAAGGATTGTGCTGGAATGAGAACTAGGCATCTGCATACAGCAGCATAAATATGTAAGGAATCCAGCTGACAACCATACATATATAGTTAAGGGCAGCTTTGTTCCTTCTTTCTATTACTGATTCATGATGCCATTCTGCATTTTTTTTTGGGCATAGAATCTTTGATACTTAATGACTGCTTTATGGTGGTGACTGCTAAATGACTGGCCATTGATGGTCATCTTGGTGCAAAGCTAATTGCCATTAAGGGCAATAACTGCTTCACTCATTCATTGCATCGATACAGTTAAATCTCTTGTAGACTCCCTCAAGAGTTCCCTCACTCTGAAATGAATCATGCATTATGACTGACACACTTATTTCACTTCTGCTGTGTTCTTCTGTGGAGAATAAAGGGCAAGATTCAATAAAGCACATTTATTCTCTTTAAGGGAATATGCTAGTCTATTTTAAAATTAATATTTTTAAATTCCAAAGGAAGTGATTGCTTGTCTCCAATGAAATATAACATTCTCAAACAGAATTATGTTGTAATATAAATCTGTTTTGATTGAATTGCATATGCCCGTAAAGACTCACTCCAGCCAAAATTACTTTCTGATTTTACCTGAAGAAAAACTCATGAATTGGGAGCGAAGCGGAATGCCTGAGCTGAATTAGTTAGAAAAGTAAAACTCTGTCCTTTCACTCAGTAGCTTCACGGAAAGGTCATCTCCTCACATCTCTAATTGCATCAGTTGTATGACATGTACCATGTGAGAATGCCTTTTATGTGGAAATGAGGAAATAATTGACTTCCACAATCCACTCACTGATATATCAATTTTGGGGATGACTAAAAGTGCTTTGATTGGTTCAAACAAGTCAGTGACATCACATCATGGTAACTGCATTGGTCATCAGGTGAATGCTCCTCCTCTAACTGTCAAGTTGTTTCTGATGTCCTAACACTCCATAATGATTACTTAGCATGACATTCCTTAAGCCTGTCCCTCTCTCTCTCACTCTCTCTCTCTATAATTCTCTCCTTCTCCCTCCCTCTCTCTGTCTCCCTGTCTCTCTCTCTATCTCTCTCTCTCTCTCTCTCTCTCTCTCTCTCTCTGTCTGTCTCAAATAACCTATATTCGCTTAGTCATACTGCCCCAGACTGTCTCATCTTCACTTGTGTAAAGACAGCTCACCTGTGAACATTAAGTAATTAGGGCAACACAGCATCTCAGTACAGGATAAAATGACTGCCAGACTGGAAATACCAAAATGGAGTGTGTATAATTCATGTTGTAAAACACCGATGCCTTCTTCCACTGCTCTGTTGACAACTTGTCTCTCTTAGTGGATGCCAACATTTCAGGATCATTTATATCAGAAACTTGAAAAAAGGACTGGAAGACAAATAAGGTCAGATTGGATGAGCGGCCATCATGGAAAGCCAATTACATAATCACCACGATTTCAAAATATCTCAAAACTGCCACATGCAATAAACATTAGACCAGACTTATCATCTTCCACTTCATCTTAGCACATTGTGTCCAAACCCATTTATGTCACATTAATACTTTTGGAATGCTAATTCTGTCTTTTTCTTCCCCTTAAAGTGCAGTTTCAGCTCTAACATGGCAGTTTTACCTTTTCTGATGTCGCACTGTCGTTGTACATTTGTTAAAAGATGTGTAGGAGACTTCAGGCCAATTTCATGCAGGGAATCACATGAAATACAATAAAAAAGATTGTTTTATTATCATTATTTTTTTAAAGATTCCATTGTCTCATTTTTGCTTACATAATCTCTTCTGTCTGAAATTGAGCTCAATGCTTACCCCAAAACCCCCATCCAAACACGCTTACAATACACTTATTAAATACAATAATACATGTGAAATATAGTGGGCACCCAATACTGACACATTGACACATGCATTCAAATCCCCTGAATATGTTAAATCAGATACCATGGGATCCATCCAACCCTACGCAATGTAAATACAGTCAGAGGATGCGATAGCACTTAGCAGTGCCGTCAAACAAAATCATGCCTGCTTTGTAGTGACAATCATTTGATAAGCAATTAATGTGCTGGAAAGATGTGGCAGGGAGCGGGGTGGAATTTACGAGAGCTGTCTCAGAGAGGCAGGTTCCTGCTGGAGCGCCGCTCGGCTGGAATCAAAGGCTTTTGCACGGCCAGATAACTCTCCCCCAGAGTCTGCGCTCTGTGCTCCTATCTCCCTTCGGCTCAAAATCCTGGCCCTGTTTAAGGGGCGCCTGTTAATTGCAGCAGATATGTTTTACGCATGAATATTTAACGGAATATGTCTTTAAATTTGTAGTCTACTCTGTAACCTCTCCAACACCCACACACTGTTCAGACCTCTGTTCTCAGAAGTTGAAAGTGAAAAATATATATATATTATGATTTTTTTTTTTTTTTTGTCCTTGTTCTTTTTTTTTTTTTTCCTGGGTGTCCATTTGTACAAAATGACAGTCTGAGGTTAGACGGAGCATAGCAAAGAAATCCTTTGAAAAGCTCTGCTAATAAATAAAGAATGACAATTGTCCTAAGTGGGCAACATGAGAAGCAATGCCAAAAAATGCCAAAGGATGAAAGGATGAAATGTAAGTTTGTGCAGAAACAGTCAGATGTGCGCTGCCTCAAGCAGCATATGGGGAATAAATGAAGCTTATGAAAATTGACTCCGGGCGTTAAAGCCGCCATCTCCCTCATCTGGAACAGATATGTAAAACTGGGTTACCAAGAA
This sequence comes from Albula goreensis, assembly GCA_022829145.1. Classification (NCBI taxonomy): domain Eukaryota; kingdom Metazoa; phylum Chordata; class Actinopteri; order Albuliformes; family Albulidae; genus Albula; species Albula goreensis. The sequence continues at coordinate 4,759,388 of CM040745.1, read as the reverse complement.
CGTTTGTTTGTGAGCTCTGTGTTCTTTGACAGAGAGATAAGACATGCACATGAGAAGGTGGACATGGACATTTTGGAATGACTATTTTGGGAATAATTTTTTTATAATTAATAAAGAATTAAACACATAAATGGGTATGGAATAACTAAGCAGGCGTGAGTTCATGTAAATTGTTGTACAAACATGTAATACAGTATTGTTTATTACAGTTAGTGGTAGTGGTAGGGGTTTTATTTAATAGCAGTAGTGGTGCCCATGTTAGAAGTTGTGTAAACAACAGTAGTTCTAGTAGTAGCAGCAGTAATATTGTTCTTTGTGTTATTTCAACATTATTTTGCACTGTCATCATTAGATTTATTCCTCTTAATAATCAAGAATTACTGGCTATCAACAGCCACTGTCCATGCTCAGACATGGAATATGGCTGACCACTTCGATTTCCATGGCAACATAAGGGGACATAAAAACATGTTGGGCAAAAGTGTTCCCTGAGCGTTTGGATGGAGTGCTCCCGGCACAAAATGGCTGCCATGCATGTCCCAGGCGGGTTCTAAACATTCATAGCGACTGAGGTTGGTCTCCTCTCAATAGACCAGGAGTGATGGAGGCTTGATATCAGACCCTGAGACTGGTCTTTGTTCATTTATCATTTTTTCTTGTATAATGTGGTTTTACATCTGAGCCTAAGAGCAAATTTGCTACATGAAACTACTTTTTGATGGTCTTTAATATGTTTGATCTTTTCTATAATAAAAACTCAGCACTCATAATGAGCTTTAATATGCAAGTCAAAGCTCATTACCATGTTTAATATCCCTTAGATTATTCCATAAATATGGTCCATAGTTGAAAGGAGGGTTACATAGGCATGTATAACTGATTCCAATCTCATGGACACATTGATGAAACGGAACTTGAGATACGGGCGATCATGCAAGCATTCAGAATATATTACACGGCCACATGTTGAGGGTTAAGTCAACACTGCGTCCATTTGGTCCCACTCAGACGAGAGTGGGGTCACATGAACTCTGTTAGAGTTAAATTAATACTGAACATTTTACAGTGTGCATAAAGCATTTATAAGACCTGCTCTTTTGGGACTTAATGGACTCCCCATATGGACACCCCCCCACCCCCTTACACTTAAAGGGCAGCGGGCTTGTTGGCCCTTTTGGTTTCCATGGCAACGGAAGGGGACATACGATCCGGCCGCAGCAGCCAACAGGAGGGCGTTTCCCGACACGGAATGGCCGCCTTGCTTGTCCCCGGTGGGTGCTAACGTGTTCATTGGGAGACAGAGGTGAGATTTTCCACCCCTCTGTCACCGCTAAGGGCTTTGAGATTCTGCTATATTAACACAGTCCATTATATGGCAATAATAAAGGCTTCCTGCACAGCTGTTTTGGCCCAGCACCCCCAACCCCCCAACTGTGTTCTCTCACTGACATCCACAAGACGCACATCTGCAAGCGCGCTTTTATTCCAGCAAACTGGCCACCGATGGGATAAGCTCATATAGCCTCAGGACTCTTTCAAATCGTCTCGGGCCCAGTTATCACACGAGTGGCCTTCGAGTTTTTATGACCCAAGATTATCAACAGAGTTGAAAGTAGGCTTTAAAAATAGCCTGCAGGAGCCAGCTTGGCTTTGAAATCTAAAGAACTGAATGAATGTGGGGTGGATCCTTGCCAAATGGATTTTAAGCATATATAAAACGGCCCTAAACCACCCCCAAAAGGGTCAACGTGAATGTATAAATACGTAAGTTTAGGGTGTAAATATTGGTTTTAATTAAATGGAACACATATTTTTACTTGGCAGTGAGTATCAATGATTCAAACCAGCTGACTCAAATCTCATCTTATCGCACGGTTCAAAGGTTTTCATCTTTTACCTTAAAAGTTCAATTTGATTGAATTACATCAAAAGCGCTTGAATTGTAAGTTTCATTATTTGACTGTTTAATAAGCTATCTCTGCCAACTTCATGCCAATTTAAAACACTGACACATTCCTGCAACGAAAAAAAAATTTTTAAGGTATTCTGATGTGTGTGTGCGTACATGTGTGTGTGTGTGTGTGTGTGTGTGTGTGTGTGTGTGTGTGTGTGTGTGTGTGTGTGTGTGTGTGTGTGTGTGTGTGTGTTTCATCAGCCGACAGAAATACTAGAATTAGCGTCCTAAGATACATGTGCAATTATGTTACCGTGTACTATACAATCCACTGCTGGTGATAAAGTACAGTGCACTACCGTTTCGACTGGTTTAATCATTTTACTCTTGGCTGCTATGTATATCATTAAACTCTAACTGCCTCTGGCTTTGTGGTGCCATATGGTTTAAGTAAGCATAACACCTGACAAGGTGTCCGTTGTACGAATGTAAGAGACGAGGTGTAGGCAAAGAAGTGCACAGCGCAAAGTGGAGTGCAGTTGCCTCCGACAAGTCCCTTACTTAATGTAAAATTCTGTAAGCATATGATCCCAGATCCCTTCATTGCTCAGAGCTGGCATGCTGATCCTGGATCAGTTTTGCCTTTGAACTCACAACTGATTGTGTTTGGATTTGGAAATATGGAAAGAGGAAAACTGACAATAGAACAGCAGTCCTACTTTAAGATGGGTTATGAAAAAAATGTATCATAAAGGGATAACTTTCCATTTCTGTGGACCAATCAGAAGAAAGAAGAGAAAGTCTCAGTGCAGTGATTTTTGTGTTTTTAGCGTGGTCCATAAAAGCTAGGCCCTGAACCACGGTGCTCATTAAAGTTCTAACAGTACTTACAGCTACCAGTTGGGGGTTCCCCAGGGTCCTGGAATAAATCCTGAGCAGACCACAGCCATCTTGCCTTCTAATCACTCCTGCATCTAATTGGCTAATTAAATCCCTCCCTCTTTGCTCCTGCTGGTTTGTGGTGACTGTGCTGTTTCAAAATGGCAGAAAATTATTTGTTCAAGAAAGACCAGAATCACACCACTGAACAGGGAACACACTGAAGAGTAAGACCATTTCCATTAATCACCTTCATAAGATTTGACTTGTAAAAATGTGTCTGTTATTTTAATTCATAACTAGACATTTTTAGAGATATAAATGCCTTAAAAGTGTGTGGATTTTTCCTCTGATATACTGCAGAGACAAGACAAGTGGCATAACACAAAATCTAGGCTAAAGACAGACGGAAACAGGCCACTAAGTTAACAGAGAATTTGTGCTATTATTTGAGAATATAAAAAGAGGAGGACTTCCGTGAGGCTGGCCTGACTGGTGTGGAAGGGCTACTGGCTAACCCCTCAGGTGGAAGTCTTACAGAAGTTTATTTATCTCCCAATGTAGATGAGCTGCTGCAGACCATAATGTGTAATGGTTCTCAACAGACCGTGTATGGCAGAGGGTTGGTATTGGGCCCTGAGAATGATGAATGTTCACAGTTAAAGTTTTCCGTTATACAATGTGGAGACTTTACTTGCTGTAAGACGTTAATTTTTTATAACAAAGTGATCCTCATTACTATAGTATAAAAGCACTTGAACATAAAACTCTTTAACTCCAAAGTCCTTTGAATTATCATCTAAATGTACCTGGCGAGAATTTGATTCTCTGCGTTAGAAAGTTACTTTCCAATGCATTCCATCTTTTGGACCCAAACTGGACTTAAAGTAAGGAACAATTCAGCATTAAGACCACCCCATATAAAGCAATAAGACTTATATATTAGGCCTCTTATATGGAAATTCCCTCTCATACCACTTACCAAGAAGGGTGTCAATCACTGCTGAAATGTGTATCTATTTGGTTATTTTTTATTTACTCATTTCTTGAAAGTGTCTGATTTCATATGCCAATTTGCATATCAATGCTATCATTATCTTGATATTTGGCAACCAACATGTGTTCTATTTCTCTCTCTCTCTCTTGTACATTTCCTACAGCTGGTTGTGCTCACATTTGCATCGGTGTGCACTGATAAGTCATCAGTTGAATGAATCTAAACGTTAACATTTTCTGCATCGGTCCGAAAAAGTACCTTGAGTTGTCACTTGTTTTAATGAAGTGGAGATAAAGTAGCCTCTAACTGGTAACACCAGTGTCAATAGAAGCACAACTGAATCCCACAAAAGAAGTTTCATTTCTCATTTCAATTCAACTTCATCTGTATAGCACTTTTTTTACAGCAGGTTGTCAGAAAGCAGCTTTGCAATTGATCCCAGGCCTGAAACCCCCACAGAGCGAGCCAAGCCACAGCGGCAAGGAGAAACCCGGTGACAAACAGGGGGAAACCGTGAGCAGAACCCGGCTCAGAGGGGGAGTCCATCTGCCTCTGGCCCACACCGGGTGGACAAAGACATGAACAAAAGAGAAAACGCAGTATTGCATGTAATATGAAGAAAATGGCTTGCATGAATCCACAATGAATATGATAACAATGATAACAATAACATCAACAATAAAAAAGTAATGTAAAATAAAAAGAAAAACAATAAATCATTCCAGGACAATTGAGAAAGCCCCCTTAGCCTGAAATGGGTATTATTAACCTTATGATTTGACAATCCCCTTAAGTGTTCCTTGATTATGTCACACATAAGAGGAAGGTTGAATTAACATTTTTATGGAAGTTGTTATGCATGTTTTATAGCCCCCTATGAATTTGATTTGAATTCTTCATCTAATCTGATCTGGATGGCATTACCAGTGCAACCCACTCTGAAGTTGATGATTACCATGTGTTATTTAAAAAAAAAAAAATAATAAAAAACAACAAGAAAAGGATCTAAGATCACAGACATAAGGTTTATTATCATTCAAAGGACGATGTATGGCTCCAAAGCAAATCATAAAAAAATAAAATGAGTTACGCAGCACAATGGCACAATATAATCATATTTGCCTTGAGGAATTCAAACCTGATGAAAACAGCTTGGTAAATTGGCACAGTCACTTCCCCGATAACTCCCCCTTTTTTTTGGCATGCGACAAACTCCCCAAAAATAAATTAGAAGCTAATTAAATAGTTGTGTTTTGGTAGAAGGCCCATGCTTTCCCTTTGGGCCTGCTGGCCCCATCTCTCAGCAGCTGGTCACATGACCATACCGAGCCCCAGAGGGGTGCTCAGCGATCACCTGATACCTTTTTGTTCTGCTGAATGAGAAAGCCGGCCTCTTCTCAAACAATGTGTGGAAAGAAAGTTACACCTTACAATCAAGGGAGGCCCACATCTTTCTTCTTTTCCTTTTTTAAATATACATTTGTATACTCCTACACTAATAACCAGCAGGCAATGGGAGGGAGGGGGTGGTGGGGTAAAAGAGGAAAAAGGAAAGAAAAAAAAAAGAAGAGGACAATTGCATGAGTCAGTGAGGCTCACTAAGGGGAAAGGAGCTGTCACTCTCACCAGCAATCAAAAATCCAGATCTTTCCTAAAGGAGGAATGTCTTAGCATGTGTCATAGCTATTTCACTCTCCCTCTCTCTCTCCATCCTTTTTTTTTCCTTTTGCATAATGCTTCAGATGGAACGTGAACTTGAATCGGGGTGTCACTTCGTCGCCGTGTCTTTGATCAGTCATGGGCATTGTCTGCCGCTGAGATGCAGTCTGCCGAACGGGGCTCTTTTGGTAAAGGGAGCTGTGTGCCACTCTATCTGCCAGCAACAGTGGGGGTTTTGTGCACGACCGCATACATATTAAAACTGCTGAAGCCCTTTGCTTTTCTGCTGTTTAAAACAGATCTGTCTGACAGAGTAACCAGAAACCCCCCCCAAACCCCCCAACCCTCCATCTCACTCTCACTCCTCCGTCTCAGTCTCTCATGGCATTCTATACGTCAAAAAAAAAAAAAAGAGCTGGAGATCGCTGTAAGTGATTAGAGCTCTCTCCGCACTCAAAGAATGGCCATATCTCATTCCCATACTCAATAAGCATCACTATTAACAAAAAGTCATACAACACTCCGCTATCTCATAGTCGCCAATTAATTTAATGAATGGGGGTTTTTGATCTGTCCCCGTTTCTGAATTCCAGCATTCTACTGTCACAACAAGAACCTAATTATTTTTTCTTCACTGTGCATTGTGATAGCATAAGAAATGTCCGAGGCTGTTGAAAAACCCTGCATTCCTCTTCTCATTGTGAGCCTCTCGTTTGTTTCCTTTTTTATAGAGCAGCTTAACACACCCTGCCCTGTTTCATGCAAAATAGTTAACATCACTGTAAAAAACACACGAATGCACATGAACATACAAGCATACATTTATAAATATAAATAATGTGTTTGATATTAGGTGAGTGGGTTAAATGGCAGGAACACCACTGAGCATATGAAATCTATTTGAGACTATTACATTTCCTTATTGCACACAAAAAGGGAGGACTTCCCTGTCCCTGCACCAAAGTGCCTTTTTTACAGCACACAGCAACAGTTTTAAAACACTTCTAAAACAAACATGTTTGGGGATATCCTTTTTTTTTTTTTTAAGAAAACTATTTTGAGGGAAAAAAGAGATTCCAGTTTGGAAGTCTACAGGTGTTACATTACACTAGCTTCAGACTGTGGTTTGTATTACAAAGGCACTTTCTTTCTTTGTCATACTGTAAGGTGATACAAATGTGTTTTTTTTTTGTTCTTTCTCTTTTTGACCTGAATGACAAAGAGACAGCCTAAATGGCTCCTTCTATGACCTCCATATGATGGAGATGAGACGATGACTCAGATTAATCATTGGAAGGACATCTACAGTATGTGAAGAGATCCAGACAGCATCACTATAGGAAACAAAAGTCACTTTGTTCAGGCAGTTGTGATTCAGAGGGAAAGGGGCTGAGACTTACCCCATTGTGGAAGCGCTGTCTGAGGCGAACTCAAGGTCCTCCGGAGGTGTGGGGGTCAAAGGCCAAAAGCCATCCAATCCCGGTCACCATCTGCTGTGCGAATCCGACGGGTTAGATTCAGAAGCGGGAGATAAGGTTGCAAGGACCTTCTGTGAGGTTCTGTTCTGGTCGGCCATGATGAAAACACAAACAGAATGTCCTCTCTTCTCTTATCCAGCTGAGATCCCAAGGCTGACATGTAGGCTGGTATGGCAGTGGGCAGGGGGGTTTACAAACTTGTTTCTTATTTTTTGGCAAAGAGCTCAGTGGCTTTTTTTGTTTGTTTTGATTGTTACATAATGTGTTTTGTTAGTTTCAGAAAACACATAACTGCGTTTCTACACAATAGTCTTCTCAGTTCAAATGAGCTGGACAGTGAATGTGTTATTATGTGTGCTTGTTTGTTTGTTTGTTTGTGTGTGTGCGTGTGTGTGTGTGTGTGTGTTTGTCACTTTCTGGGTATGATGTTGTCATTTACAATGCTTGAATGGGTTTCTGTTCAAGCAAAAAAAAAAAAAAAAGAATTGTACTTAGCTGCAATAACATGACATAGGTATAGAGCGTTCAGTCTTTTCTGCTTTTAATGAAAAAATAGAGTTCTTCTAGTAATAGTAATTGCATAAGCTGAACATAGGCAATTTAGTATGTCTTTGAAAGTATATGATGTCCTGAAGGGAGACAGGGGTGACAAATTGATTATTGATTGGAATGTCCCTTGTTGAGTGGTAATTACCTGGGCTTTTTAAATCCAGGTGTGCTGACCTGAGTGGAGAATATTTTTTTGGAGAAATGGTTTGGGGAAAATACGACATTACTTGTTGGCCTTTATCTTTCTTAATTTTCTGTTGAACAATTATCTCCCCATATCTGGTGCCTCATGCAGGCAACAATGTGAAATCATATCCACAATGATTATTTTAGCATACTTGTCTAAATAAGTTAGTTTATTATGACACAAAGTCAAAAAGTTGTGGGAAGAAAATGGCTTACCTTAAAACACCTTAATAATGCCAAGACACCTTAGAGGTCCTCTTATCTCTCTTCAGAGAAAAATAAATACAAAGAAAAGGATCAATTCACATTTCCATAATGAAAAATGATATACTGTAATATATATGTAAATTTGTTATAGTACTACTGAATATCATTTTTCACTATAGACGAAATGCCCTCGTTATTTGTTCTTAGTGTCAACCATTGACTTTAATAAGCATTTTTGTCACTGTGTAAGATGCATTAAGCTATGCTGTGCCTGAGTACAGTGCTGTTTGTGTTGAGAGATATTACTCAGCACTGAGGACTCAGTGCCAGGTTTTGATTGAGTAGAGAGCTACAGGGGCTTCTCCTGCGCACGCCAGCTCTAGTTTAAAGAGCTTAATTGCCGTAATTATGCATCGCGGATACCTGTGTCGCCCGCGGTTGCCTGACCCTGGGGGGCAGTAATTTGCACCGTCAGGGGCTTATTTCACAGATGGGGTACGTGCACGCGCCTGAGTGCAAGCGCCTCTCGATCTGCTGCAGATAGGCGCGGATAGGCCCGGAGATCCGTCCGCCATGTGTTTGGGAGTGTGTGCTAGCACGTGCTAGCCATCCTAGCGTATCCAGATCCGCCCTCGGTCACGTGGCACATGATGCATGGGTGTCTGGCTCCAGCTGCAAAGGGCCTCAGCGTCTGCTTGCTTCAGCACTAAAGCGATTAACTGCTTGGTTAAAGATCCCACAAATCTTGATTTCAGGGCTGGGATATTCAAATCTGCAGCACTGCTGGTTTTCATTCCTCCCCTCAAATCGAATACTGATTTAGACCTGCAATGCTAGAGGAGTGGAGTCACATCAGATACATTGATAAAATAATCAGTTAAATAAGAGACCGGGCTGTGCAGAGTATCTCTGGAATAAACTTCTTATTATGCTACAACAAAGGAAGGGAATGCAGTGATTTTGGCGAGAGGGGTCAGATTTGAATATCCCTTTTCTAATGCCTAATGACAGAAAGGAGGACCAGATAAAAATCTGTACCCCTTCAGGTCCCGAGTCTTACACACTTGCTTTAAAGGTCTCTTTGAAATGTCTTGAAAGAAATGCACCTAAAACGCTGCGGTCCACAGCCCTCCTGGAGAGACACAGGGTGAGATTTTTTTCTTCTTCTCTCACCTGAAATTCTAAAACGTTTCAGATGATACAAACCTGGCGAAGTGAGTTAATTGTGTAATCAACTTCAGCTGTTTTAATTGGTCATTAAGTCCTGGGTAACAACCAAATTGAGAAAACAGAGCAGATGGCCAGGACCTGAAGTAAGTACCATGGCACTACCAGAATGTAAAGAGTGCAGGAGGGTCCCAATACTAAAAAAAAAAAAACATGTTATTTCCCTCAGCACCACTTTGTCTCCTTGCTCTCTCCAATGTCCCAGTGTTGGAGCATGGAATGACAATGAACTGATACTGGGGGAAATAAGATCTATTTTTTGAGTATTGTGACACACCTGCCATGTCACCTAAATCACACTTGAAGAGTGTGATTTGCTCACTGGTAGACTTTTATGAAAACCCATTAGACACAGAATTCATTCGGTGATATGTTATCCCCCTCAGTTCTTCTTTATTCAATAGAAAACTTGCTGCAAATAATGATATGCTAAATTAATTCAGAAGAGGATTTCCAGTGAAACGTAGATTGCAATGTGTTAATGAGAACTTGTCACAGACAGACCGAGTTTCTCTGGCTCCCTGGTTCTTTATTTGACGTGCTCTGCAGGGTAAAAGTGACATATCCTGTTATGTATGTCCGCTGTTAGGCTTTGTTGAGTCTCAGCCACACGTGCCCCTTAATTTAATATTAATCTGCCGCTGCCTCTCTTTGTCTTTAAATATCAGCTTTATTTACACAGAGAAAAGCTCCGTCTCGCTCTCTAGCTCTCTCTCAAACGGTTCCATTCTAATTGAAATATGGCATAATGTATATCTGTGCGATGACTTTAAATTCAATTGTGGCGTGTTTCTGCCAAATCCCAGAATCAACAAAGCCAAAAATACTGCACTGGAGACCTGGAGAATTGCAGGGCTGGACATAACTATCTCTGATGCTATGATCTGAAAATTTTATGAACTCTATTTTGTTTTCAAGGTGTGAACTGCAATCCCCATAAGGGGCTTAGGTAAGGGGAAGACCGCTTGGGGAAAGAGAGGCAGAGGAGGGTAACTTCAGGGTAAATTACATTCTGGTCTGTATGCATTATCCTTGTGAGGTATGAAAAATGTAAATAAATAAAAAAATATGACAAAAACAATGCAGTAGAATCCAAACTGTAGGAACTACAGAAACTCCAGTCAAACAAATGTGGTGTAAACTAAGAAATACATATATATTTGCTTTTGCAGTTTCAAACTCTAATGGGAAAAGACAAGCATTATTCTAAAATAATATCATACTTCCCATTGATTCAAAAAGCAGAAGTAAAAACTATATCACCAGGAAAGTGGACATATTAGCACTACTGCTAAATATTTCAATATGGGCAAATCAACCACCTGTCTAGCAAATGTGTCCCAGCTAATTAAAAGTTTAAATCCTTCAGTTGCACAAGCATGTTTCATGAAGTAAACAAACCACTTGCCAGCCAGCTGGCAAAATAGTCAAGCAAAATAAAAAAATATGTTTTTTTTTTTTTCAAAGGGTTGAATAATGCAACATACCTACTCATGTACTTAATTGCCCTTGATGAAAGGTTAACTCAAGGGTGTGAAACCTCAATCCCTTGGGGACTTCTGTCTGCAGGTTCTTTTCTTAATAATGGGCCGATTCACATCTTGGAAACCAGGTATGCTGGCTCTTAAGCCAGGCAGTGATTTAAATAAATAATACAATTGCTGAAACCCATCAAACAACAGCATCCACCGCAGCCCTCCAGGACTGCAGTGTGACACTAGCGCATTAGCAAATTAGCTGTGTTTATTCATTAGGAATGCCAGGTGAAGCCAAAGCTGATCTGGGTATTCAAAAGCTGCCTATTAATTGCTCTGCTGGAACTCCCCTTTCAACGTGCTGTCCCTGATCCTGAGTATGAAACAGGAAGAACCTCCGTACAGGTATAGTAACAGTGTGTCCCATGCTTTTGACAGTGCAAGGCAGGAGTATGTGTGCTTGTGTGTGCGTGCGTGCGTGCGTGCGTGCGTGCGTGCGTGTGTACTCAGGATGTACAATACACATGTATTTATCATTTTTTTATTATTATTATTATTATTATTATTATTATTATTATTATTATTATTATTATTATTATTATTATTATCATGAACACCAATAAAACGGCAATAAAATATTGAAATTCTTGTGTATTTTCATCAGTGATTTTTAGTTATTTTAGTCTCGCTATGGCTGTCTATGAGGTTGTCCTGTATTTTCCAAACAGTGAATTTATTCCATTAAAACAAACAAATCTTAGCCTGATTTTAAGACTTATGTCTAATTCTAAAATCCAAGACTCCCAAGGGATGGAAAGACTCAGTTGGGGTGACTCTAATTATATCTATAAATGGAGTTTGGTAAACAAAAAAAAAAAAAAGTTCAGGAGAATCATTTTGACAACCCCTTCAACCAATTTCCAGTCTCCTTACAAGTATAAAAACGTCACATACCTCATCCCCATCATGCTTTGCATTTCTGGCATCCCACCCCCTTCCCCATCTCCACCTTCCTCTTGCTATATCTATCTCCACAGGGGTGTTCTCTTCTCCTTCGAGAACATCTCAACTCCTTCTCCCCTTAGGACTCCAAAGCCCAAAACCAGTAAATAATCATCTATAATATATCCTTCCAAACCCTCAGTTGTCTGAAAATGTTTTCCACTGAACTCTACAATATGTTTTGAAAATATTCCTGCGTTTCAACCTCCGCTCACTGCCTTAGAGAGGCGGATCCGAGCTGACTTAGACCCGTGTGACACCGTAAGGAGGGGGTGGGTGGGAAGGCTAGCAATTGCAACCTTTTCTCAGTATCGAAGGTAATATTTCATACACGGCGTGTGTTGCTAGGCATTAAATGCCTGAGCGTGACCGCAGCGTCCCTTTTAAGAGCCTATCGGCACACATTAGAAGTGCTCCTCTGGTTAACCAAAGTCATTCATCATCTCGGTTGAGTTTACGGACGGCTCTTGGGCCGGTTCTTCCCGCCCAGAGAACACGGTGCTAATGGATCTGCTCCAGAGCTGTGGCTGCATCTTTGGCCTGCTTCTCCTGCATGACTGCCAGCGATAGCGCCAAGCGATTGGCTAAGGAATTAGCGAGCCTGCACAACCTTTGGGGACAGTTTTGATGTCAACACCCACACTAGAAGCTAAACTGTACTATTTACTGGATCCTATTTAAAAAAATAGGGGTTTTAATCCCCTAACCCTGCGGGAAGACATAAATATTTACAGTGCATCACCATGAAAAGGATCATGTGGTGAAGATGCCATCATCCAGTCAAAACAATAAGAACATGCAACTGGGTCAGCATTCCATTCCCTGATGTGTTTTTACGCAGGTTCCATGATCCCATGTTTCGGGCTCGAGTGAGGTTTGCACGGCATTGCAGAGCTGAAGTTTTTGCACGTTCTGACATGATAGATTTCGCATGTCCCAGGTTCTGTGCTCCATGGGACACAGTGATAGCTGCTTCCACCTCACGCAGGAATGCTCTCCTTTACACAGAGGCAATGAGTTGGAACAAGACCTGGAAATCTTAAACAGCATACCAGTAATGAGAATTATACAACGTTGTTCAGACACACACATGCACGCACACAGATATATACTGAGAAAGTGTGTGCATACACAAAGGAATGCTACCATTTATCATTTTTCCATAGTATCAAGACAATTTTCATTTTAAATGTGTTCTCAGTTCTCATGAATTCCCAATTATGGAATATTTATAAAAAAATATATCAAATAGAGATCGCACTTTCCAGGTCACACACCTTGGTTACAAAAACACTAAACAGTACACGACTTCAGTTCACAAAGTGTACACAATACTTTCTCCACCCTTCAAGTCAATGATGCCATTGTGGTTGTATGTCAGCTCCATTGTGTGTTTTTTAATTAATTTCTTTGTGGATTATAATAAAGTTTGCACAAGCAGCAGAGGAGTATGGCTTTCATTGTGTTATTTTTGAAAAGCAGTCAGGACCTGGCACGTCCACATATTAGGCAGTGAACACATCATACTTTTAAGAAAAAAAAATCTACAAACAACCTTTCGACAAAAGTATATTGACAGATTAGTGTGGTACGCTACTTTGGTTTTTTTTTTTTTTTTCACCTGACTGTAAAGTCTTATTCTTTTCGAAAGCATTGGTTTGAAGATGTTTGTTCTGCAAAATTTATGATGGGTGTTTCTGTGTAAATATTCACTTGTTAAGTTGATGTGAGTTGAAATTTGATCGACACAATGTATCAAATAAATACTCAAACATGCAGGTAGATACTCAAATATGCACTGCAAGACTGATGTTTTGCTACATTATTCATCAGTGATGTTTTATTCATTTTAACTCTGATATACTGTCACTGTTTCTTTTATTATTATTCATCATGCGCACATATTGTGCCACATTTTTACATGATGCAACCAATAGCTGAAAATCGCAGCATAAAAACACTTCTCCATTACGAAATGAGTGACCCTTACTTGTTTGAAATTTAGCAGTTCTTTTGTCTAAACCTTTCGGATAACAGCATGAAAAAAAAAAAAAACTTTTGATTCACATTGATTCATACTGTTGTAACATCTATAAACCACATTCAAGACTTAGCCTGGGCCTGCATATCAAGGTTTATACATTTTTTTTTTTCAACTGAATTTCAAATCCTATTTTTCCCTTAATTCTTAAGTAAAAACCAGGCTTATATTTGGGAACAGAATCGTGGCGACTTCTCCTAATCTTACAGTGATTAATTTCCCCGTCTTAGAATACAGCTTAGGAGCATCACGGTGTCTCTGTAACAAAGGCCCAGCGCAGCGACTTTGAAGGAACACAAAGGGGGGATAATGTTCGCAGTGAATCATCCTTCCTACCACTGTAGATCTTCTAACACCCTCAATGTGCAAACACTGAGACAAAGAACTGTTTTGCCTGTTAGAAAAAAAAAAAAAAAAAGTAAATAAAATAATCAACATGGCTAAATTAAAACACAGGATTGGCGCAAATTCTGTAGACAACGGAAAACAAGGAATGTGCTTGTTTGGCCATGCATATACATGTATTCTTTTCCCATTAAACTATAAAAAACATCCAGAGACAGCTGGATGCATCATGTTCACTAATCTGAGGTCAAAAGTTTGCAAGAAAAAAAAAAACACACACACACACGTACATATTTTTTTTTTTCTTTATCCTTTGATTGTGGCTCACCGAAAGCACACACTGAAAGGGTGGCACAGTGAAGCAGTCACAAGGAGAATGTTTGCTTTGCATTTAGGATATTTAGGGCATTCCTCTGGACCACAACAGCTTTTCACAAACAAGGAAAAACATGCAGCTCTCCTTCTGCAGTTTGGAAGCGTTTGAAATAATGACTGTTCCCAGATCAGCTGATCGCTACATAAGATTGCATAGGAGAAGGGAGTAGAGGATTTTATAAATGCACAAACATATTCAAGTCTGATTTGTTATGGACCCCTCATTCAAATACCTCTATTTTTCCAGTCCGGTATTCTCCACAGGAATTAAATTGCCACATACTTTATCTCCCATCACGCTCACTGCTTCCGGCATCCCTCCCCCTCCCCATCTCCACCTTCATGTCTACTTCCTTTCTTCTGTATCTCTTTCTCTTCTTGTGGTCTGGTGGGGGTTAACTTCGCCCAAAATTGTGAGGTATGACGCTGCCGCTTGGACACCAAGCCCAAGATCAAATGTCTGTACCGTTATACAACTTACCACATAACAATAAACTCCTTGTAAGCGCATTCAGTGTTGTCTGAAAAATCATTCTACTGAACTGCTGAATTTAGAACAGGTAGTGGTTCTTCAGTGTCCTATAATATCATTTTTATAGTCACAGGGAGTGTATTCTCTCATACAAATAATATGTAACAATACAATAACATAACTGGACCGATTTCTTATCTGTATCTTCTATTCATTTTTCAGGTGTTACCCCATTTTCCATTTAAAAAGAAATTAATACATACATATATGCATGCAGAAATACATGGACTTGTATAAAAACCTTTTTTTTTTCTTTAAATTCCAACCCCTCAATTGAAGTGTTCTTCCTCTTCTGAGAAGTGGATTTTACCTCTTCGTTTCAAAACCTTGTCCAATGTCACTTTCACCCAGAGAAGAGTATTTATCTGTCATTAGCTTAAATTATTAAGTGTGGCTCAGACACGCCATTCTTCACTTGTAAAACTGCTACAATTCATACTTTTTTTTTCTTTGGTTTTGAAATGGATTTAAAGTTTAATGCAACCTTATGAAAAATATATGACAGAATATAACATCCCCTCTTAGATAGGTAGTGTTCTGCTAACTGGTGAACTGAAAACTGTCCTCACATTTTGTAAATAAATGAATACATTACTGAGTAAAACTGTGCTCCACACCGGCTGACTGGTGAATATGTGCTACACTTCATGACTATTTGTATTTTCACAGAAATAAAGTGAATCCTAATTAATTTCTCTGTCTCTCTCTGTCTCTCTGTCTCTCTGTCTGTCTCTCTCTCTCTCTCTCTCTCTCTCTCTCTCTCTCTCTCTCTCTCTCTCTCTCTCTCTCTCTCTCGCTCTCATTGTGGAACCCAAAAATAAATAAATAAATACACACATAAATGACTCCACTCATAAATCATCATAAAGTATCATATCTGGAAAACCGATCACATGAAGTTATTATTAAAACGCATCCCTTATACCAACAACATCAATATTGAACATGTGTTTCGATTATGAATAATAATGGTAATGATAATGAAATCAAAAATGTGAAAATGTTTCAAAGTGGGTTTGTTTACACATCGTAACTCCGTTCATCTGCATATCTCTGCTGTGTATGGCAGGCAATGCAGTTCGAGAGCCGTAGGGGATAGCAGGGAATGGAGGTGCCCATATTGACAGCAGGACTTTATCTGTTTAGAGCGCATGGCAGCTGCCTTTGGGAGCTTCAGTTGTTTGCGATTTTCACACTTCTGTTTTGATTAGAATGCATTTTTGTATGTCAGAGGTTTTTTATTAAACGTGTCTTCCATTCGCAGAAGCGGCAGTGTTTATGGAAAAAAAAATATTCCTGCAATGACACGCATCCCATGTTTTGTTTAACCTACAACAAAGCTAGCTTTGTTTCGCTGACTATGATTTTGCCCCTCTGTTTTCTTGTTTTGGTATTGGTGTTTCTCAACCTTTATGCACTACTGATATGCACGCACCTCAGACTTATTTAACTTATTTTACACGCAAAGCCTTGTACCATCATACACAGAGACAGAGCTGGTCCAGTCAAGAGAACCCAAAGGAAACCTTTGCAGTCTTCTGAGTATTCACACACGTACACACACACACACACACACACACGATAGGTTTTATCATATTTCCCACACAAGCTGTAATACATCTGTAAGATATAAATCTCCGTCCCACATATCATAAATAACTGCAAAAGAAGATAAATGAAAGACAGACACACACTTTGCAGTCAATCAATATGTGATATTCTTATTGCCTGACTGCTACATCAGTTACTAAAAACAGAAACATGATGGACTGTGCACATTTAATAAGAATCGCCATCACTGAGGATTTCTTTGATATCATCATAATGATAGCTTTAAACACCAGGCACACTGCAATCAATGGATGAACTAAAATAATGTAAAATATTTCCTTCGCTCTTATAACCATGTCATGCCCTTTCAATATAGATACTATATGACTATGAGTATGACAATATACTTTTTTTTCTTTTCATTTTACCACAGTGTGAAATTTTAGCCCAGGACATACATTATGTACATACTGACAACATGGCAGGTTTGAGCCAGGTTGGTAATTAAAAAAAAAAAAAAAAACTTTTCAGGCAGGTTGTAAAACGTTGGGCAGGATACCATGCAGGGTTGATTTCCACTAGCCAGGGCTGATGGGAAAGGCCACCACATCCAATGAAAACCGATCATTCAACAACAAAATGTTCCTGCAGGGAACAAATATGAGAAAGAGAGAGAGAGCGCTGGAGGAGAGACACAATGGCAATGTTATGACACACCAATAAAACACACAGGAACGGTGGAAAAAATGGAAGATGAGCCTTTTAATTGTAGTATGAAACAAGATAATTTACCCAATCAACCTGCAGAGTTTTCCAACATTCAACATATTGTCCATGGAATGGCCAAGAATATCAGGATTGATATTCCAAACTCCAAAATGTTTCCAGTTTCCTGAATATTCATTGAATTTTGTCACAAGAATCTCTGTTTACAGAGCTATGATTTGAATTAAAACAAATCATTATGGCCATTAATGATTTAAGGTAACCTTAAAATTGCACTGGCATAAATCATCCATGAATCTTTTTGTTTTGTTTTTTTGCAAAATCATAAGCATCAAGATGTCCTGCTAATATGCGTGCATATGGAGAAAATCGATCATTTCTGTGACTGTGACAAGTACTTTCTTGAACTATAAATACCTAGTGAGACAATTTATTGAAAGTCCCCATCATAAATTTATTCCCCATTAAATAAACTCATCACCGAACCGCATATTAACCAGCAAGTTCTTACAATGTTCATCCACTAGAATGCAACTCCAAGTCAATGACTTACAACAGCAGATGATAAACTGAGCTAATGCGTGCTAATGGGTTATTTTTCCATGTTCACAAAATCATGCATTAAATATGACATATCTAACCAAAACAACAAAACAAATGAAGTCACTCATGCTTATCTTGACAGTTGCTTTAAAAACCGGTGCGTTGACACATGCTGTCATGAACTAGACTCACCGATATCAAAACCTGCAGTGGTACTTCAGTCTTAATCTCCAATCCCCACCCACAGCTGGCAGCCTTGTATGTGGTGAGAACACCTGCTTTCTGCTCACTTGCAATTCTTTGAAAAAAATGTACTATGGTTTGGGTTAAAGGGTTATCCTTTGCTGGTTATTTGTTTTAACTCCCTTTTTGAAAAATATTACTCCTATCGATATAGCTTTCCATATCTACTATTATTATACATCAACTGTTTTCGGATTCATAGCTTTTTTAGAAAAATTCATGTTTTTTTTTTTTTTTTTTTTTTTTTTTTCCGATAGATGATTTAGTATCTGCTTGGATAAAACTGGATTAGATTGTGGCTCTTTTGCATTGTGTGCACTAAGCCAGCATTACCAGTTAGATAGTGTAGGGTATCAGGTCCAGTTAAAAGCTACTCTTTCCAATAGTGCTGGCGTTTTCTCACACCTCCAAGTTCACATGCGAATGATTCTCACCCCAGTACCCTTAAAGAATAAGGAATGCATCTCTGTAACTGTAATCTGCGCACAATAAGATGTATGTGACTATATAGTGTTCTCTATGTTGACATCACAAAGGTGCATTCTAATGAAATTAACTGTAACATAAAGAGTCGGAATTAATGGAAAATTCCAAACAAAGAGGACACACCAAACACTAAAACAGGTAAGACCACACAATACTACTGGATCTACTGAAATATTGATGCCAACTTTCATCGCTAAGCACACAGTATAATATGCATGGTGCAGATAATGACCATCAAAGGAGACTGTAACTGGATTGTGCCTTGAACCAGCCCGCAACATGTGTCTTGCGATTTTTGCCTCAGGCGGTCTTTCATCTATGTCTGGGTTCTCCAGTCAGATATATTTGGGATTTTTGGTTTTGTGGAAAATGAGCAGAATTTCCGAGGCCAGACAACAAAGTCATCACTTGAAGGGATATGCTTCACACAGTGATGGTGAAAATGAGGAGTTTTATACAATAGTCAAATTGGCCCACGAACAGAGCCTTGTGGAACTCCACGCCCATCTTTGTCAATTTATGACCGCGAAACTATACCAAGGACACACATTTTTTGACATTGTAAGGCAATTTGACCAAAATGTGCTTTGATATAGTCCACCTGCTGTTACATTTACTGATTTCCCATTTCAGCTTTTGATTTCCCCGTGCTTTTCCACCTACTGCAGAAGTTGGTCTGGAAAATATGCAGGCACAGCAAAAACAAAGGCCTCCCACATAAAGTGCCCTTGCTTTTCCTCTGTTCTTTGGTGTCAGTTAATTTACCAGCTAACTGCAGTGTAACCTGAGGACTCAAACTGCATTTTGGTTCAACAAATCCTGAATGTATGGATTTTATTCTGGTTTGAATACCCATTCTTACATTTATGCTACATTTTAATATAGCGCTAAATATGTGTTCCACCAAATCCCCAATCTCCTTATACCCACGATGGAACATAATTGTATGTTGTAGGTTTTTGTTTATGTAGTGATGAAAAATATTGGTTGTGATAGTATGTCTGCTGTAGTCTCTTGTTGTTTAGTTTTATGTGTGAGTCTCTATGAGTGAGAGTGAATTGCAACTGCCTAAACACATACATGTAACACTACTCTAACACTGTCTTGGGCATGTCTGTGAAATGGATTGGAAAGGTTATATCCGGTTTACTAATTTACCCGTTTACATAAATGAATGATTCAACTTCCTCAAGTGATCACATCCCTGTAAAAAAATCTGCCAATTACAGGTTCAGGTCAGCGGGGCATACCCCATCTCTATACAGAGTTTGGAGGCTATCAGGGTTTCACAAAAGGCCACAGCAGCCCCCAGATCCCAGTCACATTAAAGCACAAAACCTGGATCATTTTGTCTCTCTTCTTCATCTTCCTTTGGAGGTTTGGAGGTCTATTTTGAGCAAAGGCAGCATCTGTTCAGAGTAGTCGGTTGTAGAACCTCCAGCAGGTGACATTTTTATTTTGGATGTAGTGACTGTGCAAATGTGATGTTATTTCTGCCAATAAAATATGATGGGTGCCATATTTACCGGCCATAGACCTGCTAAATAATACCTGCTAAATAAAAATAACCAAATTATACTGCTATGAAAAATGTGCAGTGTCTGCTTCCAAGGCAAATCTATTTAAATGCCTTATTTCACATGTGCATGATGAATTCAGTTGTTTTGTGATTCAATAGTCACTATAACTAAAAGGTAGGCCCTACGCCACACAGTGATAAAGTTGTACCATTAACACAAAACAGACATTGATGCAGCCATCTGCACAGGCAGCCATGATTAAACTTGCATAAATGGAGCTGCCAGCTGCCTAACCAGATCCACAGTATTTATTTTTTTTTAACCCCTGATTTTTCCCCATTTTTTCACAATCCGAACTTCAGCTGAACGCGTTGACCTCACCGCAGCACCTGCCCTGTCGGCTTTTGGGAGGAAAGGCCAAACACGTGACTCCTCCGATTCACTCCTCCGCGGACCTCTGCCCAGTATTTTAAAAAGCAGCCTACTAGGATGTTTGATAGTAACTGCCTAAAACTATAATACTTAAAAAAGTATGTTTTCTTTTTTCATTTTTGTGCAATAGATATGAGAGAAAATGCAATATATAAATGAGTAACTAAGTAACCAGACATTTTGTAGAGTACATTAGAAACAGCATCACTAATATATTACAGTCAGCTCCAAACCATGAATAACCAATCTAATCATATGAAACTCTCAAACAAATTGTATGTACAGTTATATAGTTTGCAGTATTTATCTTAGTCGAAGTTATTCAGTTATTTATCTTGAACAGCTTCCTTTCGCGAATGGCTTGCATCTCTCTACATTTGAAAGAAAATTGGGCCAAAAAATATCCCCGCCTGCCTTTTTTTTGACAGTTGAAAGAGCTCCCTACTTCCAAAGGTCTCTTATTATATTTCTATTCTAAATTTCATCCCCCAGACTGTCTCAAGCCTGCCTATCTGTTTGTGTCCTGGTTTAGCCCTTATATACATTTAGATTAGAGGTGCAAAGCTGATAGTTTGCTGTCTGTACGCTTTAACACTGAATATCTTAATCTTTGAGGAAATGCAGCTTACCATATCAGAAAATAAGCTTCTAAAGGTGTCAGCTTCTTTTATGTGAGTGTGACTAAAATTAATTATGCTGTCGTCTTGCACTGTATAAGTTTTGTTCAACATTAGTTCGAACATCTATTCAGGAGCACCCCTGACACATGCTTTATTCCCAGAATTAAAAAGCAGGGCACGAAACAGTGACCCGATCTGTAGCCCCGCTAAATGAGAAGCTGACTCCTCCCCCTCTCCCATCATCCAATTTTACATTCAAGCTATTACAGCAAGCTTGGGCCTGTGTAATATACTGGTGCTTTCCCAATGGCATCCCACTTCCTGAAGATTGTCTTGAGCGCTAAGGATATATGCTGAGGACTGTAAATGGTTATCCACATATGTTGGCTATTATGTTTGGTATTGTACCCAAAAAGTACTGACTGCCCTGTGGTAAGATTCAGTGTCACACTATATACAATCATCCAAAGAGGCAATAACACTATGCAACATTCAACACAGCTGTGATGTCATGCCACATGGAGTGACATTGACTCCTGTGCTGGGTAAGGTAGTATGTGATTGGTCATAACATCAACCAATGAGGAAGGGTATTGCAGTGATGTGGCAGGTTTGCAGATTTGATCTGGAGAAATGTATTATTTTCCTTTATCTGGATGTGTTTCCAGATGATGATTTTATTTTTAGCTTATAGTAAACTGAAATATGTGTGTGCCCAGGTGTGTTTGTGTGTGTGTGTGTGTGTGTCTATGTGTTCAAAGACATACACATATGTGTATATGTATGGGGGGGGGGGGGTATTATACAGGAATGTATAATATTTCAAAGTCTACCTGAGACAGGAGAAACTAAAAACACGACTCTAGAGGGTTCAGGTAACCATAAATCTTTCAAGCTGAATGTCAAGTAACTTTATGATTGTTCTTGCATTTTGCAACTGTCTGATCGATAGCACCATATTACCACGTTACAACCTTGTCTTTCCCGGTAAAATGAAATCCCTTGTCCACAACCCACACCCATGTAGTCATCTGCAGTAGGATAATCCTTATACAAATAGAAACAAGTTACATTTGTGTTGTCTCACTCACACACATACCTGAGTTGCATACTGTAGCAGGTGGTTGCCAGTGGCAGTTTACCATTTTACATGGGTTGGCCAGGTGGGAAAAGATGTACTTATATTTTCTTTGACAGCTGATGACAGTGAAATTAATCATATCACAAAGGAGGTGACTTCAGAGAGTGCTGTGTTTGTGTGTGTGTGTGTGTGTGTGTGTGTGTGTGTGTGTGTGTGTGTGTGTGTGTGTGTGTGTGTGTGTGTGTGTGTGTGTGTGTGTGTGTGTGTGTGTGTGTGTGTGTGTGTGTGTGTGTGCACCAGCCTCAAAGCACTGGCTTTGGTGTTTTTCAGATTGAAGTGCAGTTTGTTTTTCCTTCTCACCCTGCACAGTGATCCTGCAGTAAGCCATTTTATGTTATGTAGTGATTCCTGAATCTCAGGTAAGTTCAACAACAAAAGAGACAATAGCAATGCACATGGACCCTAAGGACCTCGTGCCCTTCCTTGCAGAGCGTACCTGTCCTCATGTGTTTGTGTAAATACCTTCTTCCAAAACCAAGGACCCAGATACAGCCAGGCTGACTAATGGCACAAGATGTGTGTGTTGTGTTGTGTTATTTTTTTTGTCTTTCTTTCTGTGTCCCTTATCCTGTTCCATCAGCGTTTGGCCTTGGAGAATTGATTTTCTAAAAAAAGTTCAAAGGAACAAAAGGTGAAGTAAGAACACATACTGCAGTGAGTGGTGAAGCACACCTGCTTCATTTGACCAATGAAGTTGCGCCATTCTTGGAAAGATTCACCTGCTTTGTTCAGACAAAGGTGGTGTATCCGTAAGGACAGAGAATATTAATGGAAAGGACAAACTGATAGCACAAAAAACTGATTAAACAGTGCTGTGTAATTTTGACCCAGCCAATTAGAGTAGATAAATAGATATCTTAACAGCCTACCACATTAGGATCAATCAGGTTAATATTGAACCCTCTGCTGCTTCAAAATCACCAAGACTTGGATAGTAAAATAGTTGGAGGGGATGATAAATAAAACCGATAAAAAGAATAGAGTCCAAATTCCTCAAACATCTCTAACCTCGAAATTTCTATATTACAAGAATAACGATCTGGTCAAATATGTGATCCGTTTATTGCACCATGCACACACGCAAACCCCCGGGCATTGCAGCAGGAAACAAGATTGTTCGGTGACCACAACAGAACCCAGTAGGCAAATGATGTTTGAGAGGAGGAATGCATGATAGACCATCGCCCAATCTCCCCCCAATCTCTGCAGTCATGATGCAGGCCTCTGCCGTTCTTGGTAGCACAAGCAGCAGAATTCAGAATGTATGGCTTTCACCTCTTTAAACCGAAAGCTGCAGCTTATGTTTCATCCAGAATCAACAGGCGTGTCAGTCTCCCAACAATGGGGTCTTTTGCCGTCATCCGGCAGCTGTTTGATCAGTTAAATCAGGAGATTAGATCGGAGTTAACTCCACTCATGTGGTCTTTTGGGTGTGCAGTGGTTGCTGATTTTAAGGTGAAAGGGGAAACCAGCTGACCCTGACTGTCCAGGGCCAGAAAGCAATGATCCGTGATTCAGATTTAACGCGGTACCAGCTCACACCTGGCAACCCTCTCTGCTGCTACTACTTCCATGTCACATCCCCATGTGTGTGTGATGGGTGTGTTTGGGTGAGCCTGTAAATAGCCAGGGCTTTATGCAACACTTCACAACATATGGGACCTCTCAAGGCCTCTCCACAAATGCACAATCTACAGAACTGCGTTTCTGCAGGGTTCGAAGGGTTAAGCATTTACACAAGTACGGCTGTGTTCAATCTCCTTTTAGAAAGAATAATGAGTTCAGACAGCTTGTGGTTTACACTGTTTACTAGAATGTTTCTGGCAGAACTTCATCTGTGTGTGTGTGTGTGTGTGTGTGTGTGTGTGTGTGTGTGTGTGTGTGTGTGTGTGTGTGTGTGTGTGTGTGTGTGTGTGTGTGTGTGTGTGTGTGTGTGTGTGTGCATGCATATGTACTCTTCTGCAGGTTTTATATGTCTTACATAAAATGTCCAAAAAATGATTCACAATTCCACTTAAAAAGAAAAGTAAAAAAGAACATGCTCAATTTAAAACACTACAGCATGGCACAAGCATGAACCCTTTATGTTCTACAGGACCAGGACAAAAAATGTTTACATCAAACTAACAAAGCTTGAGTGTGTGTGTGACATTTTCCTTCCAGTTACTTCTGTAAGGTTTGCATCAACAGACACGCTAACTTAGTTTATCGTCTCTTTGTAGGTGTGTGTCATAAACTGCTGAGAATCCACAGGGGATATCACAAAAATATTTGTGTTCTTCTGACAAGAACAAAACTGCCCAAATTTTGGCACCGGCTGGAACGCGATGCTCTTGTAGCTGTAATTTAAAATTGGCAATCCCCTGTTTAGAGATATTTAGGGAAGTTTATATTCTGCACGCAACTGAGGATTTCTCAGTGAGAAGCATAATGTTTTATAAAAGAAATTGCAGGTGTCGTTGAAACTTCTTACAATGTAAGCAGGACTCTCAGATATAATACAAATACATGTGTCCTAATATGGAATAACCTCATGTAACACAACATTATCATTGCTACAGAAACGTGTCATTTAAAGCTACTAGACCACAACAGACATTAAACCCTAACCCTAACCCAAACCCAAACCCTAACCCTAACCCTAACCCTGACCCTGACCCTGACCCTAAGCCAAACCCTAACCCTAACCCTAACCATGCATAATACATGCTTAGCTAAAATCAGCAGCTAAAGGGTATTTCTTAAAATACAAATACATTCATTATGTGACAGTTATGTTTGACAGTTTGGCCTACGTCTCTCTTGATTGCAGCTGTCTGGCTACTGATATAAATGACTGCCAATATTAATAGCCATTAGAAAGCAATGTGAAAATCAGAAATGGTTGATCATTCTGTACACATGGATTGGAATTCATTACAGTTTAACAATACCTTGGTAATCATGTTCCATGTTATAATTACTTACCCGACACTTTTATCCCAAGTGATATATGGTTGATTACACTAACCATGAGCCAAACTCCCATGGGAGCGATATGAGGTTAATATACTTTCTCGGGGGCCCAACAGATGTGGCTTCCAGGGCCCAAGCAAACATCTTAGCCACTAGGTTATAGGCTTCCCCCAAGATAAAACTCTTTTTGTGATGTTGGCTGTTACCTTCTTCTTTCGCTGGCTCACCCTTCATAATTGACAGACAGTGTATCCTCTGGTCACCCCTATCTGTCTGTGGCCTCGTGAGACTCAACCTCGACCGGTTTGTTGCCGTGCGGATCTGGCTCTCACCTGTGGCAACGTCACGGAGAGAAAATCCTCTCCACATGACTTCCTGTCAGGCACAGGCATGTGTTTAAAGAAGTGATTAACTGTGTTCTTTGTCTTCCCAAAGCTTTGTTGATTTCTTGTGTGGGCCTCTTTGGTCCAGATGATTTATCCAAACAGAGAAGCTGTACAAAGTCGAGACATATGATGCGTCTATCCCTAAAAAGGGGCGTGGGTGTGTGGGTGGGTGGGGGGGGTACTCACATGGTGCCCTGCAATCAAGTAACATTTACTGTCCTAGTGTATATGTGGCCTCTTTCAAAACGCGGGCGCGTTTGATGTCGCATGATTCAACAATGTGCTTATAGTTTTCATCCGCGGGCCGTCCTCACCCGATGCAGTCACCGACATATTTACGGCACTTGACACATCGATCGGGCACAATCAGGCAGTCACTGCTCCCCGATGATCAAAGCGAACCCCCATGAATGGGCGGCAGTGTTAACAGGAAATGCCAGCGTACGACTTGATCTCTGATCCAAAAAGCCCCAGCAGAAGGATAGCACCAGGGAGGGTGTGGCGTCCCAAAGAGGAAGCGCGGTGATGTAATGACTTATAGCTGGTACTGTTGTCCTGTCTCCTGTAAGGAGATTATTGAGGATTTCAAGCAGGGGATGGGAGTTCAAGTAGACCTGATGTGAGGCGGCCACGACTGGCTGATTAATGGAAGAGCAGCTATGTCCAGGCAGAACGTTTGTATGTCCTTGTGGAAAATGTTCAAGCATTTCTTTCAACTTTATGAATTCAACCATGGCTACTAAAATGAATTCAGTCCGATTGCTTGAACATTAAAGTTTCATACAAAATGTGTTTGGCGTTAATTACATGCTAGAGGCAATGCAAGTCTTGAACAGAGATGCTTCTGAAATGTTTTCTGAATATGGCTTTGTGCTACTTGTTTTTAATGTAGAAGCATGGCAAACGCCCTTATAAATGTGAGATGGGAGTATTATGCGCACCAAAAGAAAATGCCATTCTGTACTTTATTATATCATGCTTGACACAGGGTTCTGCATGTTTCTGGTATGTGTCTTTTTTATCTTTCATAAAGAAAGGCTGTGCTATTGACATATTGCCTGAATTTAAGAGCTGAACTATGGCAGGCCTAGTTTATTGGGTTTAAAGTTTGGTAGTTTAGAAAAATATCCCTAACCTGCAGTTGCATTGAGCTCCAGGCCAAGGTTATCTGTGCTGTCCCACCAGTATGCTGGGACTATTGAGATTTTTCGTCAGGTGCTTGATGGAGCTGCAAGTTTGTCAAAGCATCGATGAGCTGGTAGCTGTAATAGAGAGAACATCTTCCATTGATTAGCATGAGATTCCATTGACACTGCTCTGCTGTTTGCACTACTCTGATCAAGGGTCGGTATCCTTCACAGATCATTTATACGCTACCTGTGGAAGTGGCATGGAATGTTTCATTCTAGACCATTCTTTTTACACCGCAAATGAAAATTCTTTTCAGAAGAAGTATCTTAAGTCGAGTGTAAGAAAAAGGTGAAGCCAATTTTCACTGATCTAAAAGAGCCCTTGTGATTGACTCCAGACTCCCTTCCACTGATGGAGTATCTGGAGAGCTTGCCTAATTTCTCTGGCTGGGGCCTTTTTCTGCAATCTGATCAGTGCCACCGGATCTCTGACAGAGGATTTGTCTGGCCGGGCTGGTTTATCAGTTCACCCTCCACGCACTCTCCCCTCAGACTCCAGATCCATCACACACAGTAACTGTGGTCCATTGCCTTCCTGGCAGAGCACAAGCCCTGCAGTTTGGACAGAGTTATATCACTACAAAGCGAGACACTAGTCGGGCCTATAATTAGGCAAGAAAAATGAGGCTAGCTGTCACTCCTGTCTCTCTCTGGCCTTCATGCCTCTCCCTTCAGGGCAACGCTGCTTATCCAAAACACTGTCGCTCATCAGGTTTATGACCCTTTCAAATGTTCCCATCATGCACCCCTGCTCCCCCTTCCCCAAACAACACCTCCCAACCCTCCCCACTGCCCTCTTTCCACTGGGTGCTGCCTGTCACAGCTTGCAGTGCAGGAGAAACACCGAGCCACAATAGGGGAGAGTCTATCTTTGGGGAGGTCAACACACCCTCAGGGTGTCTCTCTGCCCCTGCCCTTGCTGTGTGACTTCACTCCACCCCGTTGTGTCTCCAGTCTGTTCTGACCCCTCCGCACATCCCCCCAACCCAAACCCCCCGCCACCAACCCACCCATCCCGGCCTCGGATAGTGGAACAAGTTTCCCACGGAAAACGGTAAGCATATATAATGAGTACCTTTCTGTGCAGGCAATGCAGACAAACCTTCAAACTGCAGTTGCTCTTCCTCCCAACTCTCCCTCCCATGTGCCTCTCT
The DNA here is from genome assembly GCA_022829145.1 of Albula goreensis. NCBI lineage: Eukaryota > Metazoa > Chordata > Actinopteri > Albuliformes > Albulidae > Albula > Albula goreensis. The sequence goes on along the minus strand of CM040745.1, from coordinate 4,731,595 downwards.
AAGTCTTAACACTTCATTTACTACTGTCTGTGCTGACAGGATAGTTGTGTAGATTGGCATTGTATCTTCATTTTTTTTATTGTTGAGTTTGCTACAAAAGAATGGAAAGTTTGATTAATTAGTTGCATACTGTCAGTTTATTCAGAGACACATGTGACAAAAACATTTATTTCTAATGAAATAAGTCACAATAAAAAAAAAAAAAAACATCTTATAACTGCAAGATGTTTTGAGATTGACTCAATGTTTGTCAGGATAGGAGATCATCTTGTCAGTTTAGTTGATTCTAGCACTTCTTTCTTGCGTCGTTTTCTGGCTCTGAGAGTGTTGCTATCTTTTCTCCGTGGTCCCAGGTGCACTTATGAAGTGTGAATTACTCAATAGAAGATCCCTCAAATGAAATCTGGCATCAGGTTTCATCAGGTTTCAGCTGCATAAACACTGCCCTCAAAAGCTCAAAGTCGTCCACACCGTCGCATCTCCAATGAGCAGAGCTGACACGTCTTATCTTCCCATCAGGACAGCAGGAGCAGAAATTTGTAGAAAGTTCAACTTTTATTTTGAGTGACAGCCTGTTCAGACAATATAGTTAGAGTATGAGTCAACATTGCCTACAGTATACTTTATAGTTCTACAGAGATGACAGGGTAGTTAACATTTTGTTCAGGGGCACTCATAAGGGGAAGTTGAAGATGAAATACAGGGTATGGTACTGTGTGGTCTTCTGGCCCTGGTAAATTGAATGATCCATGCTTCAATGCTTTGAAGAAAATTGCACGAAAATCATAAATGAGTCTCACAACGTAAATTAACCAAGAACACTCCACTGATAAACAGGGGCTACTTTCAATGTAACTATTGAGCTCTGGAAACTGAAATTTTAGTTTCAGCAGAATGTTGGTTGCAGTTTAACTGTACCATGGGAAATAGGTTAATATTGAGAAGTAAATACAACAAATTATGCATCAGTGTGGTATAAATTTATTTAAGTTGCTCCTGGCTGTTTACCTTGACCACTCATGTCTATGTAATTTTCAGTGCTTTGCTAATTCTTGTGTTTCCCAGCCTTTGTCTAAAACCCCCAAGTCGGTTTCTTGAGGGCATATTATTGGTCATTCAAAGAGAAGAAAGAATGTACCTCATAAAAAATTTGGCCTATTTTCAGAAAACATCTCTGAAACCCATTGCTCATACCAGAAAGTATCTGTGCAGCTACAGTGTATGGTCCTTTAGTCAGTCATCTCTTGTACAGGAGGAATTTACAATTTTGTCCTTGGCCTTCAAGTTGACTTATACATTGTTCTTGGATTTAGTCTTTCCATCCTGGTATGCTTGTGATGTGTAGGTTCACTTGAATATGTTTTTTCCAGCGTTAAAACATACAAACAATGGAGAGTTCATGTCAAAAACTGTGTTCATAACTTGCAATGCATAACATAGATAGGAAAATACAAGTAAACATTCTGTCAGTCTTACCATCATTGGAGTCCTAGACCTGAATTCCAATATTGCATCTTTACAAGCAATGACTGCACCAAGAATCAAAGCAGAGCGGAAAGGGAATTGATATTGGGTGCTACATCGACAGCATGTTG
>CM040745.1:4622500-4727500 GCA_022829145.1 Albula goreensis | reverse complement strand
ATAAATAAATTCTTCCTGGACCTTACAGAGCTTTCTGCAAGCTCCACCATTTTTTCGATTGACTGGGTGACCAGTTTCCCTGCGTTCACCCTGCTACTAGCTATGCCGAATGTAGATAAACTGGCTGAGTACAAAGTTTTGATGGTCAGTAGGCAATTGTTAAATGGGGGCTTCTTAAACACGTCAGCCTATTGGGACAAAGCAAAGAGCCGCTGGGCTTGCAGCTGACTGATAGAAATCAAACAGACCTATTACATTCACCTCCAGCTCCATAAAAAAAAAAAAAAAAAAAAAACTACTGCTTGTGGTATTGGAAAGAGGAATGGACAGAGGAGATGAGATAGAGATGAAAAAGGAGAGGAAGATACAGACTTGAGGTTTGAGGTTTCCTTTACTCTGTGGTACATGGGAACATGTTTGTATTGTAGAAAAATTGACCGAGACAAATAAATAAAGAATGAAATAAAAAGATAAACAAAAATGAAAAAAAAAAACTACAAAAGACAGAAAGGCCCATGTCATATGAAATCCTAAGCAAAAATTACATCAGAAAACAGTCAACCAGAGCTTCTGAGAGAGGCTTAAAAGTTTAGCTGCACTATACACTCCTCACTGATTTCACAAATTCAGCTCTGAATCCCTCGAGACTTACTGAATGAAACCAGATCATCAATTAGTCTGAGGGAGGCAAACTCAGTGTTCCCCATTAATGCAAGTTATACCTTCACACTCAACAATGGGTCATTTGACCCTGTACCGACCATTTTGTTTTTATGGGACGATCAGATATCAATGCTCACACAGCTAAACAGGAAATCTAAAAGCACTATTTTGTTGTTGTTTTGCAAGCATTTTCGTCCACACAAAAGCAAGCCCCAAGAAAAAAAAAAAAATCTTCCAAAAGCAAACACACATTCACTCTTTCAAAAGCTAAAACAGCCTGCTTATCTGTATGGATCCTACAAAGAAGTGAGCTTTCACTGCATGGACGAATGTACAAAGGATGGCCTGATCCTTTCTTTATTGGGCATTTGTACCCTATTGAAAAAGTCAGACCGCACAAACTCTCACAAATCAGACTCCTCTTCAGCAGTGAATTGGCCCAGCTCCTCTGAACTACCCACTGAGGACACCAGAAAGCCCTTAATATCTGCAAGTACAGCGGATCGCACCTCTTCCATCAAAATCAGCACCGCACCAATTTATCAAGAACCAGTCCTTGCTGCTATCTCCACTGCAGATTGAGCAGCCCTACCCACCATCAGCTCCACTGAGAGCAACCCAGGCCTGGAAGGACTGAAAATGAGGGAAGTCAGTTAAATCCACTGACTTAATGTCCATCAAAATGTGATGCTTATATATTATGAGGCTGACCTCAGGGGTGACTGGCAGGGTCCATCCAGCCCGAGCCCACAGCTTACAACGGCCTCCCAGTATCTTTTAGCCCAAATGGCCATCAGTCTGGCTCCAAACATTGCACGGTCACTGTTCCCCATCTTGGATTAGCAGGTTAAGGACTGTTACTCTCAGCTAGGACAGACATCCTGAGCCACAGTATCAGAGTCGGTCAAAACCTTGCAAAATCATCTGCGCTACCTCCTCCTGATTATTCATTTGAGATGTGCGCTTCCCCAAAACACACTCCTTAAAAACTCAAACCGCGTTGTCACCCAACATAAACCTCTATGGAGCTGGGGCAAGCAGCAGGCTCAGCGCTCCTGTACGTGTGCCACACTGTAATTCTTCACTTACATACCAGTGTACTGTCGCCCATGATGCTGTAGCATAAAACGTAAGAAAGCCCAATCCCCACAGAGAGTTTGGACATCAGCTCTGCTCCATATCACTGCGGTGAGATCGTCAGCCCGAGCAGATGCGTCTGCAGGTGCTCCCGTAGGGTTTGGCCTCAGGGCCCTCAATTCCCTCCTCACCAGACACAACACATTCTCAGTGTCCAGAGAATAATGCAAGCCAGGTGGAGCTCCGTCCTGTCTGATTATGCTCTTTGACAGGAGCATTCCACGCCATGCCTCCATCCCTATCCACCCCCCACCACCCGACATGCCTTCAAATGTAACAATCCCACCTATGAACCAAACATGCTAAGGGTGCTAAATTTACAAGAGTAGTCAACTCAATAAAAAGCGTTTTTTTTTTTTTTTTTTATCTTTTCCTATGGGTAACTAAGGGTAACTAAATGTCATTTGTTCATGAGGTATATTACATGCAAACCTTCAACAATACAGGGGGTCCTCGACTTACGAACGCGTTCCGTTCCTACAACTTGTCGTAAGCCGATTTTCGACATAAGTCGGAATTTATACCTAATTATACCTAAATTAACACCTTAAGTCACTCACACTGTACACACAACACAGGAAGGACATATAAAATACAGTAATTAAATGAAACATTAGTAAAAAAAAAAAGAGAGAACAATTTCTTATCTTTATTTCTGTGGTCGTATTTACGAACCAAACCGCTTAGGTCGAAACTAGGTTTTTAAGTAATTTATGGGAGTGTGTCGTAACCACGAAACGACGTAGCTCGAGATCATCGTAACCCGAGGACCTCCTGTATTTTATATATGCCATGGATGAGAGAGTCACTGGTTTCCAGTTTTTTCAGGAGACAGAAGTCACTCCTCTTTGCCATGAGCTTCAATGCCACCTGCCACCAGATCACTGAGGGTTACTCTCTCCTTATCCTCTCCTGCAGCACATCAAAGGTATCTCTGCCTATGATGTCATATAAGTAATATAAAAGAGAGAGAGAGAGAGAGATTGGGAGAGGGAGGGGTACAGGAACAGGATGACTTAGACACAGGACAGATTTACGGGAAGCCTGGTTTGTTGAATTGTCTTTTTTTTTTTTTTGCCCATCATTCAATTCAGCGTCAACAGTCTCTGAAACAAATGGAAAGAAGTGTGCATGAAGAATAATAAGAGGTTGACATTGTTTAACTATGCTGTTTAAAATTAAGCAAAGAGGAGCAAACGCCAATGGAAATTGAATAAAAAATCAGTTCTCCTCACCATGGTAACAGGAGCACGATTCAGAATGTGCTTATATCTGCTTCACCCAAAACTAGAGCTGAGGGCTTAAATCGGACCCCACAGTTATATTTTGTTCATGACAGTGCATGGTTTTACTGACAAACATTCAATACTAATGAGGGAAGGTGCATTCAAATCTATTTCCTTCAGGAAATCTGAGGAAAATCCTACCAATAATACATGTATGGGCATAGAAGGATCGCAGCCTGGTTGGGACACCAGTCAGCATCGCATCGCATTTGTGCAAATCGTAAGCATACAAACATAGACACGTGCACAGTCTCGCACACATATGCATGGTCACCCAAACACACATGCACACACTGCTGCAGAAATGCATGCATTTGCTGAAATGAATGTGCACTCATACACTAAAATGCATGCATACACACTCACATATAGGTGGACACACACACACACACACAGATGTGCAGAGAAATATTTAAGCAAATACAAACACACAGAATTTCACAAACATGCAAACATTTGAACAGATGAATTAATGCAGATGCACACACACACACACACACACACACACACACACACACACACACACACACACACACACACACACACACACACACACATTCATGACCTGCAACATGCTTGCTAACTCCCCCTCATCTGCAGAGCTGTGGGGCACCACTGCTCCATCGATCAACTAGAAAACAAATCTATCACAGCTGACACTGTTTACTCATCATTTATGGCATGAATTAATCTTCAAATGAGCAGCGGTACAGCTGACCGACCATATCTCCAGATCAGTGTCATATGCAGAGACGTTGAAGTTTGAAACATGTTATGATTGAAAATGATACCGGCAAATGCACATCTCATGTTCAAAACTTTCATAATGCCGGGCTTTATAATCAAGCATATGCAGATCAGGGAAATATCGAATATCTGCACTTCCAGCTAAGCGTGCAGCCAACCCTGAGCTGCTCCATGCTTTTCCAAAAAAATTCTGAATGGAGGAAATACTATAGTGTAGTGACAGGAGTGTTTTACGATGGAGAGAAAGACAATCCACATGTGTGAAATGTAAAAAAAAAAAAACGAAATCCATGTCTGGAGATGGAGGCTGGGAGGGGTATTGGATCCAGATGTGAGAAGGTAATTGCTCACATGGAGAAAACGCCAGACATCTGGGTGCAGAATTTTTAATGCCTTTCTTAAAAAAGATCAAAAAGCACTGCCCCTGATGCTGAGACCCTTTGAATACATTCTGCATTCTTGATCGTTCATCACAGACCGTAATCAAGAGTCATCAGATTTTTTTTCTCTGTTTTTTTTATTATTTATATGTTCGATTCGAGGGTCAGTCAACATTTAGATAAACGCAGAAGGATTTGTTCAGTCTTGGTTCTTTTTTCCTCTCTAATGCATACAGCATGCTTGAGGTTTTCACTCGAACATTAAACCAAACTGAACAGAAAACTTTCATTAACATTCTGCTGCGCAGCACAACTCAATGTGCATATTAAAACAAAAAAAAAAGAAGCAATGATTAAAACCCATGAGTCAAAATATTGTCTGTGTATATTAACCTTAGAGTCATAGTGTCTTGGTTAAACTAGAACATCGCTCAAGCGAAACACATGATTCATATCAGTCTTTTATTTTAAGACTGAACCTCCATTCTTCCTCTCAGGGATTATTGTTCCAGTTTAATCTCACTGGGAGTTCTTCCTTTGACAGTCTGTGAACCGGAAGGTATGCTACATCGGCGGTGACAGCGATTGTGCAGCATTTTGAGCAGATAAAATGTCAGGAGAAGGACTTAAAAGTTTCAGAAGACTTAAAAAGATAGTGTGTTTTAAGACAAAGGAATTACTTCTAACAGTTATCTTCCTCAGAAATGCCTACCGCTGTGGAAGGAGCGCAGGGCCGATGCTGATCAGGTCACTCCGGAAAGCAGAACCGCACCCTGCCATGGTGCCTGGCCTCCAAGGTCCAGCTTATGAAATTGCGATTCCTGTTCGCTGTGAGCTGTCAGTGTGATGGCAGCAGGCATGCAGGACCGAGCAGGAGCCGTTGGTATGGCCCTCACATAGACGGCTCGGGCTGAATCTCTGTCCTGTTGTCCTAATGCATATCAATGCAGCAGAACAAGGTTAAAGGAAAAAAAAATGAAATCCTGTCTCTAAGCGTACAAAATGGAAAATCACCCCCATATTTCAGGAAATAAGGCTCATTTTAACCTTAACAAATGCTTTACTACATGTATATCTGACACTCTAAATCCAGAGAAAAGAAATATTCAGAATGGCCTCAGAAGATATAAACCACATCTCCTGATAGTTGCACATTAGATCACAACTTTGCACAATTATACCTCAGCATGAATTTCATAAGTTACACAAAGGGAAATGTGTAGTTATGTAGACTGTTTCCACACCTAACTTTAACAAAAAGGCCATACGAAGTAAAACAATGCGATGCTGAGCTCATGATAAATCGTTTACATGTAGCATATCCATCTCAGTGTGAATGTGAGTCTGCTCTATGGGGGGTAATGCTGCTTCCTGAAATCGGTTTGATGATGCCTCCTCTTGGGTAAGAGAGTCAAAGTGAAAGTTTCATTGGTTCCCTGTGTGCTAACCTGAATGATTGATGTATTTACATGCATAAACATTTATTTATATAATATTTTCAACTATGTAAAAGATTAAACAGGAGACCTGAAGCTCACATATTCAATTATGAAATAAATTAAGCTTCTTTATGGCTCAAAAATGGATAATTCACTTTTTTTTTTTTTTTTAGTTTTACTTAGTAGGGATGAAGTGCATTGATTGCGTTGTCCTGTCTGCACCTGTGGAGAATGTGTTTGGAGGAGAATAAGTGCTCTGACATATACACCATCAGGGGGTCAGGTCTTCTCAATCCATTTTAGTCCCACACATGTAAATAAAGTTGCTTTTTTTGAGGATATGGGTAGAGGACTGTCTGTGTTAAAAGGAAATACCAAGTATCCTGAAATTAATCACTGGATATTTATAAAAGCAAAAAAAGATAAATTGGATTGTAGGCCCAAGCAATGGAGAGCACCCAACAGTGTGCTTTTACAATAATGAGGCGAGCTCACAAAAATCGCCGTATAAACTCTGTCAATTAAAAACAGCCACACCATTGTTTACTTTGTTCCCTCCTGTGGTGTGCGATGTGGCCCACAGCCCTCTGTCTTTCTTTCTGTCTTTCTTTCCGTCTCTTTTTCAAATTGGTGGCAGAGAACGCACCTTGAGTTCTGAGATAATTGGTCTTTCATGATTAGTGGGGTGTTGTAATTTATGACAAAAAAAACACACTTAAAAAATATATGCAGTGTGGAAAGTCTTCCAGTCGTTGAGCATGCATATGTAGGCAGAAAACAAAAGGTAAAAAATAAGCTGATGGCAAACTAATGTAATTGCACACCTGGGGTTGAGTGCATGTCTGTTTTTATCGTAGCCCGACACTATCTCTGAAGTGTTGCTTGTTATTCTGTAGTAAAGCGCTTGTTCTTGTACCTCTCATGACATTTGCTCTGCGTGTTTTGCCATGATGGCCTTGGAAATCACGGGAAAAGAGCATCACCTGAATGAATAAGTAGGATGCTATAACGGTGGAGAAATGCTAACAGGGGTGTTGCGTCACCCTTCCCTTTCACATATTAATATGCAAAAGTCCCATCAATGAAATCACCCCATTGCGCTTGTTACAATCTGAGACCCATGGACAGAAAATACCTATTTGATAGACTCTTGCAGCACCGCAGATGGGGATACGTCCCCCCCACTTTCATAGGGACCCCAATCCATCCCCCCCCCCACTTTTGAGAAAAATGCATACATATATATTGTATAAGTTTAAAAGTTGAGACCTTTTGCTCACAGTTTGTCCCCCCCCCCTCTACTCCAAAAATCTCTCTGGACTCTTGATAACCTGCACTACATTAGCGTAGGGGATACGATACTCACCCTGCCTGAGCTTCAGCTGTAACCTAACTGTGTGAGCTAACATGGACGTTAGTGTGTATGCATCTAATGTTGACGGAGCTGCACTGAGGGGAAAAGGTAAGCTCACCTCCAACTGGGCATAGACCCTTAGGCTGACCGCAGAGTTGGCCAACCCTCGTTCTTTGGTGATTCGTTCAGGTTTTTCTTAAAAGGTGCTGAGCTTGTTTAGACAGCATTTTTAATTGATGTGACGCAAAACAAAATGGGGGGGGGGAATGAAAGAGAAATTCTTGACGTGAGCACTTCTGTCTGAGCTCAGCACCATGGATCCATCTACCTGTGACACCCCCGCCCCTTTCACCTGTTTTCCCTGGAGGCAAGCTCCACCCTGGCCTCTGAGCATGAGGAGCGGTAGGGGAAGCGCAGTGGCACATTATTAAATGAGTGCTTACTGCATACTGCTTGAACAATGTTGTTGTTTCAATGTGTGTGGTCTGAAAAATAGGAAGAGGATACTTTCAATGCCAAAAAAAAACCATTTGCCCTGAAGCCGATAACACCAGATTTTGGGTTGAGTCTGAAAACCTCAACTCATGCGTGTTTGTGTTTCGGCGGGGTGCGGACTGTCACAGAGGGTGTGAAAAATGAGACGAATCGCTACATGACATCTGGCACGGAGCTGCAAAAGGTACGGACTTCAAACGCGGAGCGGCCGCAGATGAGCAAGGGAAGCCCAGCGTTTCAGGATTATTATGAGAGACGACAAATTAATAAGTCATGCAGCTTTACACTTCAAAATAAGACTTTTTTTTTTTCTTTTTCAAAACTCATAAGAGCACAAACAAGTTAACTCCAACACCACAGGCTATGAGTGACTCACCAATCTATGTTTCCAGAGAAGAGGATAGTTTTTTTTTTTCTACTGTCAGTGATGTTTTTTTTTTTTTTTCCTTTTTGCTTAAACGAGTTTGATTGACATGGTATCTTGACTCTATACTGTTCGAGTGAAGCCTGGAATCCCCATTGTATTTAATAATTCAGTGTTCTGTATTGTATCGTATAATTTTAGGCAGATAGCAATGTTCCCCATATGACACAGGCCCTTCAGCCACAGCCTATAGCATGAGCACGAATGTATGGGATCGATACAGACATCGAACAATCACCGACCCAAGGAGAGAGGAGAGAAGAGAAATATCCCTTGAGAAGATGCAGGTCTCACATTTATAGTATCAGATTTCAGTTCCAAAAAGAAAAAAACAAATAAATTAAAAAAAAAAAAAACAAAATGTAGCAGCCAGTGGAAATTCAGCAAATGGAAATACCGCTGTTGGACACCACATGCAGCACATTGATACCGTCTGTTGTGATCAGGCTTTTCCTCCATCTGTAACCATGGACAGTTAATTTAAAATAGTATAATTTTTACATTGTCAGCTGACAATGGTGAAAATGCCTAAATTATTAAAATGTGATTGAATGAAAACAAAGGTACAATATTTTTAGTTCTACATAAAAGCCAGGGCTGGAGTCCCTGCTCATTATATTTTTTAATATGGAAATAGGTAATAGGTGAATAGGAAATGTGTGAAAAAGTTTCTGGTACCATCAGATTCTTATATATGATTCTTTCACAACCCAGTGGAACAATAAAAAAGCCATTTCCTCTGAATCCTAGGATGTTGAGAATAATGCTATACTAAAGAACACTAAAACTTTTGCTGTATCCACTATAATAAGGGGAATGCGGCATTCAAACAAACTTTAATTTATTTGTTTGTTTATTTAGCTAACGGTTTTCAGGAGTGCTAGCACCGACTGCATCCTCCATTATTTATTTCGTAGTGCAAGTGTGCACTAATTGAAAGGGACGGCGTGAGACAAGCAGAGGGGTAATTCAGTTATCTCCCAGACCAGACCTAACCCTCACTGGCATTGATTTCAAGTACTGATGGGTGTTTAAAGACAGAGGAAGTTTGTCTAAGCCGGCATGCTAATGAAAGCGCACACAGTTTATTCACTAGGTCGATGCTAATTTGAAAGAATCGGCTAGCGATAACAAGGTGAGCCCACAAAAAACTCCTTAATGGCTGGAGTAATAAGGAGTTAACAGTGACTGACTGATCCAAACCGATCAGTGTTTTACTGTGGAAAGAAATGTGTGATGCTTTAGATTAGAAGATCTGCCGCTCCATCACGGAAACGATAATGCTCAGTAAACTGTGAGGCTATAGGAAACGTTGTTATAATAAGCATTTTCATTTTGTGTAAATGGATGATTCAGAGTTCATTATCTTGCTCATGCCAGGGCCATACACTGGAGATAAAAACAGTCCTTTGATACCGTCAGTGCAATGGAAATTGATATTGCAATAGATTCTCACTTGAGAGTGGAAGTGCCGGTGGGCCTACAAAAACAAGCACGACCCCAGCATGGTGCACTGTGGGATGCCGGAGCACAAGGTTTGTCATCGCATTCACCAAAAAGACCTGCAACAAAATGTATGATGAAAAATAATGTAATGCATCCGTGCTGTGTGCTTGCATGCATGAGACAGTACCACAGCAACAAAATTATCCATTCAATGATGTAAATATCCATACTACTGAAAGAGTGAGAGGTGTACGGTAATGCAACTAGGGACCATAAATATATCATGGGTCTTTTGTGTTGAGAGAAAAGCATCTCTGCTTTAGGCTTTAAATCAATTTACACTGTAAAAAGTCTTTAAAACAAGTGAGAAAGAAAGACTTGTAAAAAAGAAATTAGAATTTGCTGTATTAGAAAAATGGGTAGAATACAGTTCATGTAACAAGGTCTAGTCAGACCCCTTACCTACTGACACAGACGTACGTAAGTAGTAGGCATGGAGCGAATTAACATTAACTACGTCTGACCATTGGTGAGTCAGACACAATTGGTAGTTGTAGAGATAGAGATAACAAACAATTATTCCCCCCTGGGAAAATAAAAAAAAAAAAACCACATTCTTCTTGTGGGTTGTATTAAAAGAAGGTTTAGGCTTCTAGGTAGGGCCACTCCTACACATTAACAAATTATCATGTGACTATGTGGTTTGACATTTTAGAAGAGAATGTCTCATTATAGAAGAGACCTTTCAAAATAAGCTTCCTACCCTATTCATTTTCCTACCGACTGTGCTACCTGAATTTCAGTCTATGGCATTACCTGCATTGTTTCCTACATGTTATAAGGCATTATTAAAAATAAAAATAAAATAAAATAAATAAATAATACCCACTTGTAGCCTGCACATTAGCCTTGAGAATCACCAACATGCTATTTTTGTTATTTGTATTGTTGAGGCATACATACATGGTATATATGCCACCAGCCTGTACTGAATACATCTACAGTTGTGCATTGTATAAGCATCCATCATATTATCATCATTTTGCACATAATTTCATAAGTACCTTGGAAGTGGGTATGACTGTAAACAACAGGCAGATGTTGACTCTGGCTGCGGGCCCCAGAGCGATGAATTAGGTCCACAGCCATTAATACCTGATGGAACCTTGGGGGAACAGAGAAGGACGAAGTCTTAGCATATTTAATGTTATCCTGCTCTGCACTTTGATGTGAAAGGACGTGCTAGCCTCCTCCCAACGGAAAGTCACGCAAGGACATCAGTTTGCCAGGTAGCAAGAGAAAATGCTTACTTTCTGAGTCTACTCTTTTTTTTAACTGTGCTGTGTCAGTGGTGTCCATCGTCACCTGCTAACGTCAGAGATAACAGGGAATAGCATAATATTTTATGTGTATTTTACACTGATTTGCATTTATTAAAAGTGCAATGGAAACTGTGTTTCAATTAAATCATACCACATAATTGAAGTATTTTGCTAAATTCATGTGGACATTTGAACATTTACATTTGGTTATTTTTTTTTTAATAAATCTGTGTAAATACCCTCCAGTTCAGTATGAAGATAATTAAATAATGTAAGAGAAATACTGCATGTACAAAAGGAGTAACCCATATCTTTCTAACATAATATTATGTGTGATGTTGAATAACATATTGTATAGCAAAAAAAAATGTAATTTGCATTTTCTGTTTGCTCTCATTTTAAATAGACAGGACTAATGTGGCAATACCGATACGTATTACTGAAGAAATTAACTTGCTGCAAGTCTCATTGGGGACATGGATCTCAGTACAGCTCAGAAGTGGTTAGATCAGAATGCAGGCTAGGTCCTGTAGCCAGGACGTTACAGGTGTGGGCCCCAGCTAAACTGTTTGTTGAGTATTAGCATGGATGTGTACTGAGGAGACACAGCTGGCTTTGTCCTACCAGGGGCTGTGTTTGTTTTAAGTAGGTTAATGGGAGATAAGAGAAAATAAGCTGAGTAACAAATCTAGGAAACAAAAAAGGCCAAAAAAAAAAAAACCCTTTGGATAACATTATCCATATAACCATTTAATCTGAAGGGTTTGTTCGTAATACCCTTATGTTTGGTCATGACATTGTTTAAAAATGTTAATGGAAAAGAGAGCTTCCGGGTTCCCCATTCAAAACTGAAAGTGTTGTGTTGTAGTGAGAAACAGCAAGGCCAGTGAGGGGCCCAATGACCCACATTCTGAAGTCTAACAGAGGTAGCCTTGCATGCTACTCTTATATACCTCTCTGCTGTAAGCCTTGAAAGAGCAGTGCAGCGCAGAGCCATAAAACAGCGTTAAAAGTATTTTTGACAGAGTTTTAATATTTGTTAACCAATCACATTTCCTTGGTGAAGGAAGCTGTAACCAGCAATTGAAACATATATCATCCTGAGAGCACTTGCTGCAAGTCTGAGCTTCAACATCCCCACCATGACGATTGCTGCTACAACGTGTGCTGTTCCCCGGCTTTGAGGCGGGAGAATATTGAGATCTCTGCAGATCTGAGAGACTGGGCTCCACAAATGAAACCTGACTGGAGCTTCCACCTTGTAACGCATTAGCTGTCTGTCATACCACAGCTCAGGAAGCAGCGTTTCAGCTGGTATTTCCCGGGTGGTGCCCCTCTTCTGTGCCAGCTTTTACTCTGGCATTTTAATTGCCGTTTTGGGCATTAACCACATGCTCTCATCCAGTTACAACTTGCACGGTCCCAGAGTTCCAAGGTGCAAAAACAGTGCCAGACCAGCTTGTAGAGAGCAGGGAGTAAAGAAGTAGAACCTCGGGGAAGCCATATTGGAGCATGTGAAAAATGGCGTCAGGTCCTCGCTTGCAAGGGTAATTTGTGTATACTTCATTCTCAGGACACAGGAGGATAATACATAATAAACATAAATCATCATAAATAGATATTGCATCATCCTGTTTCTTCCTCATTACTATCCTTGCATAATGTGGTTGTTGTTCCAAAACACCTATTTAGGTGGAGGGGATAGCTGCTGGATCGCCATTATTCAGCACTGTGGATCGATGGGATCACAACCCCTGTCATGGACTGCTGTGTCTTCAGGTTTTTTTTTTTTTTTTTTTTTGTCATTCCCTCTCACGTCTGCGGCCAATTTATTCCTTAAAAAACAAGGTGTGCAATTTAGATGATCAACACTTAAATTCATGAGAAAAGACAGCACAGGCTCTGACCATGTGTAGGACTGAAGTGACACGTCAGTGCAGTGCACACTGCATAATGGACTCTCAGAATAATGGCGTATGACGCGTACAGCGCACGGAGGAAGTGCAGCGACGGTGCAGTCGTAATCCCTGTTGTTGTGCAGACCATCCGTTTCCCTGCGCGGAGCAGGCCAGCGCAGGTCCGGGGATAAGGATCTCATGCGGGATTCTCTCAGTCACTAATAATTCATGAGGTTCTGCCCACCACTTTGCAGACCCCCCTCACGCTGTCAGCCCTGGAAAAATTTACACAGCTAGATACTTAAGCATGGGGGGGACACGGAGGCGCCCACAGAACCCGGGAGATGTGGTCAGGCTTCGGGCTGTGGATCAGCTGATGTTTTCGTTAAGCCTCCGACCAGTTTCAGCTCACACACGGTGCTTTCTGTTTAAGGGTAGGACACCTTCTTTAAATTAGTAACTCCAAGGCACTGAACAAAATGCATTTTTTCTGAATGATCTCACATCTTTGATGTGTCCCAGTAAAGGCCATTTGACCATATAAACCATGTCTTTTGTTTCATTATCGTTACCTTCATAATAAATAATATGACACTTATTTTTGCCATTGCTCAAAAACAAGGCCATAAATAAGAGCAGTTTGTAGCTCTGCATTATTACAATGAAGACTGTTCAGAAAGTTGGCTGGTTCGTTAAGAAAGGAAAAGGAAAATGAGTCTGTTTGCAGTGTAGGGCAATGAGTTCAGGCTGCACTATGTTCACATGCCTGCTGCCAGCATAGTGGGTGAGCTCTGTCAAGAGCTGCACAACATCCAATTACCAAGACGGAAAACACACCCAGCCCGTGTGTACCTTTGTGCCTATGACAGCACACAGTTTGATCCAGATGTAAAAGCATATGCTCTGGGAAAAGGACCGGAAGGCTCAGAGCGCTAACACTGGCTTGTGACTGATGAGAAAATTGAGGGAAATTAGTCTTGTATTGGTTTTATAGGAAAAAAAAAAAAAAAAAAACAGATACATTTTTCATTGAGTAATTCTTCCACCATGTGTATACAACATTCCGCATTTGATGTTTTTCAGTCCATAAAAGCTGGTGCTGATGGTTTGTTTTGTGGGGTGGGTCGGGGTGGGGGGGTTGTAGATATTTTGTGAATGCATGACTGCACAATGGAAACACTTGCCAGATGTTGTGAAGGGGATTGACGATTCCTAAGAGCATGCTGGACCCCCAAAACCCCCGCTGTCTTATTCCTCAAGTTTGGAAGGCCCAGTTGCGCTAATTGTGCCCGTTTCTGCTGTCCGTCCGTGGAGAGCCCAGGAAAGCAGGTGTTCATCGCTAAAACATGATGTCAGCCGTCACTTCGTTCCAGGCCACAGTCCACAAGCTGAGCTGATCTTGCACTGACACTATTTTTATTTATTTTTTTTTTCTGTGAGCAAACTCCTCAAAAGCAGAAGAACCGCGTTCTCGTAATTGACCAGTAGGGGTCACTGGTTAGAGATGACACTCACACACAACCCCTGCTGAATACATCCCACACTTTTGCTGCCAATTATTCATAGCCCTGAGGGGGGTTCTGGCCACAGTCAGCACTGCCGCAGTTTATATTAGTTACCAGAGAGTAAGGCTCATCCGCACTCCGGGAAATTGCATGCTCGTACGAGCTGAGTGTGAAGCAGTGTGGTGTAGTGATTAGGGAGCTCTGCCCCTAACTCAGAGGATGCTGGCTTCCTTCCCAGGTACAGCCATGCCACTGTACCCTTGATCAAAGACACTTCACCTGAAATTCCTCAATAAACATCCGGCCGTGTAAATTAACTGTGTGTATCAAATGTAAACCGTGTAAGTTAATATAGATGAGAGCATCGGATAAATACCTGCAATGTCCTTTAATGAGTGATCTGAGCTCACCGTTTGATATATTTTATGTTGTCATATGTATATCTGTACAGTGGTTACAGTGTGTTGCTTGCAGCACTGGGGTCTTGAGTTCAGGACTGGGTCGTTGGCAGCTTTTGATATCAGGACAGAGACCTACAGCTCATGACAGCCTGCCATATCATACTGACTCAGTTTCTTTAAAAGCCCTTGATACGGTCTGCCTGCTCCAGTGCACCCGCCTGTATTTCATAATTGCTCTTAAAGGCTTGGGAGACGAGGCCCGAAGGTTGAAGTGACCTCGGATGCTTTAGCGGGAGCCCGAGCCCAGAGACAATTACTCTGACAGCTGATGCGCTGCTACGTCTCTGCGCGGCGCTAACAAGTGCCACATTAATGAGGCTGTTCTCTTAAAGAGCCGTGGAATTAAAGGTGGGATTAAACAGTAGGGGGTCAAATGTCACCGTGATGGGCATTTCACTGTCCAGTCACTGGCACTTAATTTTGGGGGGGGGGGAGTGGGGCGGTTGTGTTGATGGTCGGGTGTTGAGGCTCAGTTGAATCGGTAAGTTACACTGCGAGGAAAGATCCACAAAGGCCCCTGAGCTATTGACTGTCCACTGCCATGTGACACATCAGAACAAACACAATAACGATATTCCCCCGAAATGGCGCTAACCCCAGGGACACTATGAAAGTTGTCCCCTCGTATTTGGCACGCAGCCAAACGTGAACAACGCCAAGCTGACAAAATGTTTTGGGCTCAGAGTTACATAACTTAATGGGAATCGTTGTGACGTCGGGTCCTTGCTCCAAAGGGATGCCATCTTGTCGGCAGACAGATTCACATGACGGCTGTATTGTGACTCCGGGCAGAATATTAAAAAATAAGGCTTTTGTTTATTGCATGCATATATTCAGCTGTTATTTAAGCAGGTAGGTCAGATGAGAACTTCTTTTGAAGTGATAACCTGGGGACACAAAGTGGGAAGAGACTGTGGGGGACTGTGTAGCTCATTGCATGTAGGTGGCCAGAGAACTAAGATGTTTTAAAGAAAAGATCAAATATCATTTTTTTATTTTGTTTTTCATGTAATCCACAGAAAGTATATTAATTGTGTGTAGGCCGATGTTAATGATTTCCCAAAAACACAGAGACAATAACAAAGTAAAATGTGCGAAGTAGGTCAGCAGCCATGCACGCGTTAAGGCATAGCGCTACATCGCAGTGTGTGTCATTGTGAAGGCTGACTGCTGGAACATAACTGTCATGTAGGCTGCTCTCCTGTCCTAGGCTTGAGCTCCACTGCGTTATGAGTGCTTCCATATGAGAAGCCATATGGCAGGGTTTCCAGTGCTGCAGCCTGATCAAGCAGGATGGCACTGGCCCTTACAGTAGAAACAAGACAAATGTATCATCCACTGTGCTCCTCGGCTCTGGACCATTTCCATTCCTGTGATTGTAAATTGTAGTTTTAAATGAAAATAAGAGCTAAATGTGAAACAATCTTCTTCTTCTTCATCTTTTTCAAAGTCAAATTAAAGGAAGAGGATGCACAAATGCACTGCATTTTTAGACAGCTGAAAAAGAGAAATGAGCTCTCTGGCAAAAAAAAAAAAAAAAAAGTGAAACATTTTACTGTTGACTTTCCTGGTTTATAAATAAATAAAGGAATAAATAAAATAGGGCCATTTTTATGGTGCACATTCATGGGCATTGTACATCATCCTAAGGCGATTACTTTATTAATTTATTTATTTTGCGTGTCTGTGATACAGAGCTTGGAATCTTTGCATCCAGCTATTCCTGCGAGTTCACAGAGCTCACACCGCTTGAAGGATGTGGAGTCATGTTTGTTTTTGAAGGAAAAATTCCTCCAGAACTGTAGGACCCAGAGAGGACTGTGGGTGCTCTGTCACAGAGAATCAGCTTCGCCCAGTCGCAAAATGACTGTACACCACTCAGTGTGGGCCAAAAGCCACGTGCAAACAGGAGCATCTCTATGTTTTATGACCTCACAGTCATGCATCTGCCATGTGGCATGTCTTTGCACTGATATGACAACGGACACTGTTTTCTCAAACTATTTTTTAAAGCTTACAATTAGGATAAAGCTCTGGCCATCCTATGTACCAAAAAGTCATTTTATGTGCATTCCTGTTCAGAAATTATGTAATTTTTCTGTCCTCCACTTGAATGGGTTGGAATTTTTCATTCAAGCAAATGATGTGACTGAATGCAATTCATGTTAACTTTGAGGACTAGTTTGTCTCACTGATATCAAGGAGGTCCACTCTCACAAAATCTTTTTTTTTTCAGCTAAAGAAAGGAAATGTTATGCAACTATATTACAAATTGTATAACTTGTAACACTGGGATAACCCAAATGTCAAGTTCAGATGGAGGTTCACAGTCAAAAGTCAAATTTCCAGTCCTGTACTTGAAATAACAATATAATTACAACAGCAAGTCAAGACACATGAACGCGCTATGACTGTACAATCAGATTCTTCTGGTCAATGTAAACTTTGCATTAAATAAATTTTTTCTACTCTTATCCAGTTCCATGGAGTAGGTACGGTATTTTTATTTCATTTGAGCAGACAACAGAGGAAAGGCTTTTTGCTGGTGGTGCTACAAGTTGCAACAAAATGGCTAACGGGGTATAGTGTGATGATTTTTCAACCAAGTCAACCATTTTGTGTGTTGATGATGACTTTAAACAGAGTGATGTATACCAAAGGGATAAATTACACCATGTAGGTTGACTGTCCTCGAGTAAAGTGTCAGTGTGGTACACTGATGAAGGACTGGGCTTATAACCTCTGGTGTATTATCTGCTAAGCATGACAACCAGCATAAATAGCTGTGCTAAATATGTAAATATTCATGATTTTTTTTTTTAACGTATTGTTTTGATGTGGTTGAAGTCAGTTGGTAAAAGACCTAGCGCTAAAGGAAATGCTGGCAGCCCACATAGACTGTTTTGTGCAGCCCACATAGAAATGTACTTTGCTAACAGGCTAATGGTAGGTTACCTCATCTGATGAATTACCATCTTCTGTTAGTTGGGGAGGGAGAGGGTGGGTAAATTTAACCACTGACCAAGTGCATGACATTGGCTAACACCTGCTGGAATCTTACTTTAGACTTCAGACTGGTACATTACTTTAGAGAGAGAGAGTAGTGTGACGTCCCCGTGTGTTGTGCCCCCCATTTCCTGTTGGTAGTTTTCTTGTTTGGTTTCCTGGTGTGGCACTGGCAGTGGCTAATTGATTGGTAACACCTGGCTGGAAGAGGATAAGGGGACTGCCGTTGCCACGCTACGGGGTCTCTCTCTCACCTCCATGCAGCCGGGCGGCTGTCAGTCCATGTGGCCGTCAGTTTCTTTTTTTTTGTATTTGTTTGCTGATAGTTTTTGTTTACTTACCTCATTCTGCACAAACATGATTTCATCCACACTCCATTTGCAACACACTTCATATGTTGTAAGATTTGAGTTGGAGATTTGCTTATTTTCGTATGATTAATAATTGCTGGTTATCCGAAACTCATACTCGTGTTGTCTCCAGATTGTGCCAATTGTGGCCGTAACAGTCATTACACTATTGGGTAGAGACACCACCCCATGAATAAACAGAGTTGTTACATAGGTCTCTTCAATACAATGCCTGTGATTGTTTTCTAAGTAGGACAAGATGCAATGATGAAAAAAATGCTTGAATTTCAACATTTTATGTCCTGCTATATGCTGTTATATAATGTGTTCCTAATAATTTGCTGAACCAATTAATCCATGACATTACATCAAATAAATTTTTATTTAAAGAAATTCTTTCAGCATCAAACACATTTATACAGCTGCATCATTCATATCATTCGATATTGTGAATGAAAATGGATTTTCATTCTGGCTTGTGTCGTTACGTAAATATCTTCAATTACTGTCACAAATATTTAACTACAAAATCATATTAGTGTCCAATTTGTTTCCTTTGTATTTTTTAATACATTTACATTATGTTCACCAACACTTATTTTAAGTAAACAGTATCGCTTATGATACATTTATTTATTGAATACTGATTAATGATTTCATCATTTAATAAACAAAAAAAAATCAGAGTGTACTATTTAATACAGCAAAAAGACCCCAGTGTTAAGTCACTCCATACACCATCGGCCAATGTAATCAGGTCAGACTATAAGCACAATGGCACTCAGTCTATCATCATCTGTAAATATGAAATTACTCTTCATGGCAACATAAGTTTGCTCCAGCCTTGTCTAAGTAATTGAAGTGGAAAATGCTGTCTCAGGCATTGTTCCAGAATATGATATAAAAGCTTGCAGTCAGATTTGTTTAAGAGGGCTGTGACATATGTGTTCGAGGAGTGCTGCCAGAAGGTCTGGGCGCCATGAATGTATGTGATACTGAACCCCAAACCTCCCCGCTCCCCCAGCGTATTGATGACATCAGTGGACTTCCATTGGGAGTTGAAAATTCCATGGGCTCCGTGAATCAGTCAGGGCTTCTACCCTCTTGCAGTGACCATGGTCAGTTCCATAAGCTTGTGAAACCACTGGCCGAGGACCAGCACTCAGTGGATGGGGGCACTGCCCTCTTCAAAGGCACCTTCTCTCTCTACAGGAAGTGCTTGAACATGGGGCGAAGATGATCAATCGGGATCATTAAATAACTGTTGACATTGACCTTGTCGTCTAATTGAATGTCTCCACCCAAAGCCATGCCAGAAAAACGTCTCCTCCTGCTCTACAGAACCATCAGAACCCCTCAGTTTCAGAACTCTGCTGTTTTTACAAATGCGTGCGCAACTGGAAGGTTGTAAAATTTATACCATTTATGTAGCACTTTCGCTCTTATTTTGTTCAATATGTAGCAAGCAGTTAACCTGATTTTTAAAATACACACTGTATGCTGTAAAGACCTGGCACACTTTATCCGGTATGAAAGTGTCATGTAGGCTAATTGAT
Organism: Albula goreensis; assembly: GCA_022829145.1. Classification (NCBI taxonomy): domain Eukaryota; kingdom Metazoa; phylum Chordata; class Actinopteri; order Albuliformes; family Albulidae; genus Albula; species Albula goreensis. The sequence goes on along the minus strand of CM040745.1, from coordinate 4,708,031 downwards.
GGCGTGAACCTTTTAACATTGGCTTCTGAATGAAAGAGTGTGACCCCTCGAGGGAGATTGAAAAACTGCCTTTGTACCTCGGTGAAAGCACAACCGCCGTTGGCAACGTACAGTAGGAGGAACACCTGCGGAAAAACGCGCTCGGTTTGCAGCCAAGAGAGCGTGAGCGCATCGCTGCACCGCCGCTTTGATCGTCGACACGCAGCGCGCTGTACCGATTTCACATGACTGTGCACCCAGTCATCTGGGAGCAAATGCAGTCATCGTGCGCGGATGGCTTAAAAAATGCATGGCTTTATTTCTCTCATTTCATTTGTTATCCACCCCCCCCCCCAAAAAAAAAGCCCTGTGTGCTCAGAGCGATCTTCAATTGGTGGGGCTGCCAGACACCTTTTTTGTTCGGGGATTCATCTGCTTTGAATATAACGCACGTGGGCTGATCCACCGGAGGCACATTTTAAATAGACCTTTGCTCTTCGGGCTGAAATAACAAAGAGGAACATTATGCACACTGTAATGAAGGTCAGGGATGCATATTTATTCCCTGGCAGACTCGTTTACATCTCTATAATTAACTGTAAGCAGAAAGGCCGTGCTTTTTAAAAAAAGGGGCGTGAGCACAGCACTGCTGCCTGCGATGAGGGCTGTGATTTTCTGCCAAAGGCCATACTCTCACACACTCACGCTCACACACACACACACACACACACACACACACACACACACACACACACACACACACACACACACACATTCACACTCACACACACACACACCACACTCACACTCACACTCACACTCATACTCACACACTCACGCTCACGCTCACACACTCACACTCACACACACACACACACACACACACACACACACACACACACACACACACACACACACACACATTCACACTCACACACCCACACACACGCACTCACACACTCACACACACACACACACACACACACACACACACACACACACACACACACACACACACACACACGCACACACACATTTAAACACACTCACACTCACAGATACTCCCGCACTCATGTAAGATACCCACTTACATGATCACACAAGTACATGCGGCACAATCATACACAGATAGAAACACATACACATGCCACAAGTACATGCGGCACAATCATACACAGATAGAAACACACATACGCATGCCACAAGTACATGCGGCACAATCATACACAAATACAAACACACATACACTCACACATACATATAGGCACAAACTCACACATGCATGCACACACAGACGCGCACATAAACACACTCAAACTTACTCAAACTTTCTCTCTCTCACACATACTAAAACAAACACTATCATCTGTATGCAAAATGCATCACAGCCTAATCTCCTTAGTGCCCCTGGCTAAAACAAGCCCCAGAGGTCTTACAGTCACACAGATAACAGAAGAATGAAGTGAGCGGCTGTATCAGAACAGCAACTCTGTCTAATATAAAAAATGCTTCATTAAATATACATGAATCAGCAGTGTGTTCACCGCAGACTGGGAGGGCCTAAAATTACAGCAATAGAAATTTGGCACTGTTTATGAATTGGATAGTGCTGGCAAGGTAATAGCCTACAGACATTTACAGACAATGTAGTGAAGTTGCATGTGAAACTCTTCAAACAAGCCATCAGATCGGTTACAAACAATTTATAATTTAGGTGAATGTTAACCACCAGATGGTCAGACATACAGCACATGGGCCAGCTCACTGACCGAACATTCAGAACGCAAAACAAGGTGAGCAGAGGGTGAGGGTAGGGCAGTTCACAAGGCAATACCCAGCATGCCGCTCAGCTGTGAGGGTGACTGTAACACCCCTGACTGGCGAAGCCAAACGCTGTGTGGAGTCTGTGTGTGGAGGGCGAAGCAGGAGGAAGCACCTCAAGAATGCATCTCACAACAAACAGACCGGGTCTATTTAAATACAGCACAGAGTGCGGGCACTGGAAGATCTCCAGTGTGCTTGGCGTTGGGTGACATTGGGCAGAGGTATTCAGCTGACTGAGATAATAATCCTGCTTCTCCCTGCAGGCTACAGAGCTCCTGTCTGAACTAGTTCTGCTCTGCCCCATACACCTGTGACTGCCAGGATGGGGACACGCACCAGACACGGCCCGATACGGATCTCGCTTACTTTAAAATGTCATGTGGTGCTCAAGTTTTAATGGAGATCCATGAGAATTTTCAACTAAACATGGTACTAACCACTAACCATATCATATGGGCAGATTTGGTCCTGAATATTGGTGAAAACTACCTGTAATTTGCATCTTAATCTTTTGTCCAAAATCTTAATTTTGGACAAAAAAAAAAATGTTGGCGCAGGTCTGATACACACCTAAAGTAGCCCTACTATGTCCAATAATATGCAGACAGTCTCTGGGTTACTGACGTCCGGCTTAAGGACAACTCGTACTTCTGAACGGACTGCCATAAAGCCTATTATATAAAAAATTTGAGTTAAATGTAATATTTTGTAATAACGAACGCACACATTACTTTGTGATGCTCATTTTGGCGGTTTGTCGGCTCAAGCCCTTCAGTGTTTTATACGCATTGAAAGGTAAAATATATACTATGTACTGAGACAAACATTTGAATAACTGATGCTGAATATGAGCCGTATTTAACTGTTCTGTTTTACTACTTAAAGACAGACTTAGGAAACGGATCTCGTCCATAATCCAGGGACGGGCTGATTCTTTGTCAAGGGGTGATCTGGTGCTATTTTCTTATATTAACAAGATGCACAGAAAAAGAGGAACAGAGAGTAAGACATGCATTCTAGTCACAATGTTGTGTAAAAAAAACTGTGATATATCTTGTGTTTATTCCTTTACACTACATGTGCCTAGAATTCTTATCCCAGTATCAGCTTCCTTAACTTGACCACTGAACACCGAGGGGCTACACTTGGGAATGTAAACAGCCTAGTGTGAAATCCCAAGCAGAGAAAAATCAAAGTAATGAACAGGATTAAATATAATATCAGCATCACAATGACCAGGAGACCTGACTTTTCCGGGGCCAGCCAGCTAGCTAGAAAAGCGAGAAAAATAAGAAGTCTTTTTTGAGGCCAGGTCAATCAGGCTGTGTATTCAATATGAGAAGCTTATTTAAGCCAATATGCATAGTGCACATAAGAGTATGTAAATTAGCTATTCATACACGGTACAAGTGGACAAGTGAAACATGCATCCATGTTGACGTATGACCTTGTCACTATCCTGTTTCTCTCAAAGCATAACCCGTATGAGGAGCAGGAGATGTGGATTCTGTGTAGCGAGGAGGAAGAATTATTCCACGGACGAAGGAAAGGCTGTAGTTCTGCATGCTGTACAAAAGCCATAAATGATTCATTTGTTGGGACTTCCTTTAAAAGGGGTTATGATTAAAATTCACCTGGCCATGCCATCCCTCAGCGGAGGATCGATGGTAAGGGAAAACTGGACCATTTTAGTTGTGACACATGGCAAAGTGGGACATGCAAACGGCATGGGAATCAATCTGCTGTGACTGTAATGAAAGGGAAGGCTGGGGAAAAAATAGCGGCCGATGAGTTATTTCACACAGAATACCAATCAGAAAATGTGACTTTATTGAAAATTTTAACTTTGAAAGTAAAAGAGGATGGGGTGGGGGGAATTATCTTCTTTCTAAATACAGTTGGGAAGCTCTCATTCGTTTCAGAGATGCAGTCAGGCAGCTAAAAATAGCTTTAGGGTGACATAACAGACAGGGTGCCGGGGCAGTGTGGGATATGTGAGACAGTGGTCTGGAAGACTGACCGATGGGCTGGTACCACAGTCTCCCGTTGCGGTTCCGAGGGTCCGGTCTCACACTGAGACAAAAGGGCTCTGCAGGGGCAGATGGCTGATGAGCCTGTGTGTGTGTCTGCGCGCGCGCACGCGTGTGTGTAGGCCAGTGTCCGTTTCGTAAGCCTCTTTTGTCACAAAACGGCAGATCTGCTGACGATCGGCGCAGCTGGAGCTGTGTGCCTGTGTTCAGATCAAGAAGAATAATAATGCTTTTATATCCAACTCCAGCCCGGAACAATGGCAAATCCTTCTCTGGAAATCTCACATTCGAGCGCTTCCAGAGGCAGATCGGTTTTTTTAATTCTTTCCCTCACTTCTCCTTTCTTTTTTTAATATGTTGACCTGAAAACGATCTTTCCAGTGGAGTGAAAAAAGTGATATGCCCAATTTAGCTGAGAAAAAAAAAATAAAATGGCAAGGGAAGTTTATCTGTCTTTCTGTGTGGTCTCAGTTTTGGTGCTCGGTTAACCCTTTGAAAATAAACCTGCTCTGAATGATCTAGAATAGATTAGCCTGTGTGCATTGCCCCTCCGCCTAACAGAGGGGAAGGTAAAACGTGTCACAGCGTTGTTTACATGCATTCCAGTCCCTTGGAAAATGACTTCAATTACCGCTCCTGACACTGCGTTTGAACTTACAGGAAGATTACTTTGCTTGATCGTACATTCGCTAGAGAGCACAAATGACTCTTTGGAGAGTCAGGTTTCAATGGCCTTGGGTAACTCTAAGCCAGCAATGACTTAATTGATTTGACTGGCGCTGTCAGAGGAATCAAACACATCTTAAGTGCTGCATATGCTTCAGTGTCTTTCAATGCCTAATTTTATGCTCAATTATAATTGCAAAAGTGAATGATTTAACAACAATGATAGTACTACTAATACTAATAATACTACTAATACTAATACTCCTCCTCCTCTTCCACCTCCTCCCACTACTACTAGTAACAACAACGATAACAATAATAATAATAATTGGTTGGAACCCATTGACAGCAAGGAAATCACAACAGTGACGCTTACTTCGTTGAGTGTATTTGTGCAAAAAAAATTAGAGTGTATCAAAGTTTAATTCTAAATTAATCTCACCAATCACCTCAATGAAGTTTAATGGCAATTGTATGTTGAAAGAGTGTCATGCTTCAGCTGACCATGTTGGTGAAATATTCATAGGCGGAGAGCCCAGATGTGGGAGCAGGACTCTCTGTTCCATTTACATGGAACTTAACGCTTAGCCCCCCGTCACAGATGGAGGGAAGGAAAGAAAAAGCTATCAGGTCATTTCAGGATGGCTGGCTCTTTCTGTCAGGGAGGCGAGAGGCCGTCCTGAGAATGAGTCTCAGTTGGACTGATTGTTTAAGGAGCAGTTCAGTGGTTTGAGGCTTTTGTGCCCCCCTCACTCAACCGTGTCATCCTCCGACAGATGGGAGCCACAACAACAGATGCGAGGATGTGGCGACTAAAGACTATTACAAAACATTTCTTTATCAAGTCTAGCTTGAAGCGACAAATAATAATTATTATAATTACTTATTATTTATGTGCTAGGTGTCCTCATGTGAGGCAACTTGCAGACCATGGCCCATTAACTAAATACGCGAATGGTTTTTCACTGAGGTACTTCAGGTTAATCATATTGCTCGAGGGTTGCATATGCTTCCACTCAGGATTTGAACTGGCAATCTCTAGGTGACAAGTGGTTTCCTGACCGCACAACGTGAGGACCTATTTCTGGTGTGATAGTAGAGTGACACAATGCTATCAGAAGCTGTGTCTGTGATAATGGGACCGCATTTCCCTAGCATGGCATTTCACTGTTTGAAAACATGCATAAGAGGCTCGAAGGACAGGGGCTATATTGGCGCATGTGACTGGATTGGCCAATCACAGATGAGTTCTGGTTACAACCAGCTTTCTGTAATCAGCCTCCCCAAAAATAGTAAAAAAAAAATGTCGGTATGGCATGAAAAAGAAGTTGAGTCCACTGACTGCACTTACTTCTCCCACAAAATTTGATTTCTCATCACAACAATAGTGATTAAAATGTTAACTCAAACAGGCTGACATCATGCCCCATCACCATGTGGTGAGAATTATGAACATGAACACTTACTGAGCATGGTTTACTTCATATCTGTTATATGCGCAAGCCCATGGCAAATGATTTTATGCAGTGCTAAAGCTGAGGGTATACACAGGTTGTATGGTGTATACCCACCTAAGCTTCCCACGGCTGTTCAGTATACCCACCTATTAAACTTATTACCATTAATACATATGGACTTTGGAGTTTCAGTATGCCCATCTCCTCAGACAGTATACTCACCTATTAGCCCTATTACCATTAATACATATGGGCTTTGGAGTTACAGTATGCCCTCCTCCTCAGACAGTATACTCACCTATTAGCCTTATAACCATTAATACATATGGGCTTTGGAGTTACAGTATGCCCACCTCCTCAGACAGTATACTCACCTATTAGCCCTATTACCATTAATACATATGGGCTTTGGAGTTACAGTATGCCCTCCTCCTCAGACAGTATACTCACCTATTAGCCCTATTACCATTAATACATATGGGCTTTGGAGTTACAGTATGCCCATCTCCTCAGACAGTATACTCACCTATTAGCCTTATTACCATTAATACATATGGGCTTTGGAGTTACAGTATGCCCACCTCCTCAGACAGTATACCCACCTATTAGCCGTATTACTATTAATACATATGGGCTCTGGAGTTACAGTATGCCCACCTCCTCTGACAGTATACTCACCTATTAGCCCTATTGCCATTAATACATATGGGCTTTGGAGTTACAGTATGCCCACTTCCTCAGACAGTATACTCACCTATTAGCCTTATTACCATTTATACATATGGGCTTTGGAGTTACAGTATGCCCACCTCCTCAGACAGTATACCCACCTATTAGCCCTATGACCATTAATACATATGGGCTTTGGAGTTACAGTGTGCCCACCTTCTCAGACAGTATACTCACCTATTAGCCTTATTACCATTAATACATATGGACTTTGGAGTTACAGTGTGCCCACCTTCTCAGACAGTATACTCACCTATTAGCCTTATTACCATTAATACATATGGGCTTTGGAGTTACAGTGTGCCCACCTCCTCAGACAGTATACTCACCTATTAGCCTTATTACCATTAATACATACGGGCTTTGGAGTTACAGTATGCCCACCTCCTCAGACAGTATACTCACCTATTAGCCGTATTACTATTAATACATATGGGCTTTGGAGTTACAGTATGCCGTATGCCCACCTCCTCAGACAGTATACTCACCTATTAGCCTTATTACCATTAATACATATGGGCTTTGGAGTTACAGTATGCCCACCTCCTCAGACAGTATACCCACCTATTAGCCTTATTACCATGAATACATGTGCTGTGGAGTTACAGTATGCCACCTCCTCAGACAGTAAACTCACCTTCAGCCTATTATCATAAGTATTCATTGTATGTTTCACCTCTGTTGATTCTCCTCTTCATCTGTCAATACACCACTAGTTTTAGGAATAATGCAGTAGGATTTTATGGGACAAATACATGTCAGTTTTCAGTCTGAGATGGGACTTTAACAGGATAATCCACATATCCACCCTTTCTCTGATGTTGAAAATCTCATAATCCATTCATAAAATACATGTTTTTTTTTTTCCCAGACTCATGTCAAAGGGACAAAATTGCCTTTTTGCCCTACAAGTTCCACCCCACAGTCGTCAGACAAAAAGGAATTAAGAGTTTCATGAATCCAAAACTCTGTGCTGAGGTTTAGAGACGCGCCATCTGTTTCTCCACAGTAGACTGTAATGTGATTGATGTTGTTGAAAAGAGAAAGTGATGCAGGACCTGATTTTTCCATTTAATTGCAGCTAAATATGTGTACTTTTAGGACTTACAGACATTTGGTATTTGTTTTGAACTACTTTTTTTTCTATTTATTGTTCTGGCTTATTTTGAAAAAACAGATTTGTGTCCACTTAATTTCATTTCATGTCACTTTGATTCATAATTCCTAATCCCCCATTTTGTACATAATTGTAGCAGATTATTGAGCCATTACTGCCTCCTCATGCTCCCATCTTATTTTTATTTCATGTTGTTTTTTTTTTTGGAGGATCTGTGTGTTTGTGTGTGGGTAATGGAGTGTGTGGGGGGAGGATGGGGGGGAGCTGTTTACCTCTCAAAATGAAATTCAGGATCTCTTTAACGAGCTTCCGTCATTGAAATTCAATACACTGATTTTGTCTGTTTGAAAAAAAAAAAAGAAAAACATCTTCATGATCTTCTTGAAACAAATTCCATTGCAATGTTGAGGTAAGCAATAAAAAACTTAAAATACATACCACCATGTCATGAATGAAATACTTCAGGTTAGAGGGAAAATCCAGAAATCGCACAAATCTGGACGCATGACAGTGTTCTGGAATGATCTGATAACAGACATTACCCATAACATGTTTTGGCAGGCTAGAGTAGAGCTATTATAACTCCCCCAGAGGTTCAAAGAGGACATCTTTATCTGTTGATGCACATAAGATGCACATCCATCATCTGAAAGTTCATTTTGAGTCGTTTGTAAATCAGATTGTCTCCATATGAATGTTAAACAAGATGATATTCCTGGACCAGTAGTCAACGTGTGAGTTCAGTGTTCAAGAGTAGTCACGATTAAAAAAACCCAGGAAAACGGCAGCCTATTTACAGATATCAGAGACTATAAACATCAATTCAGCAAACACACTTGTGTACACCTGAAGCACATACATAAATTATTAGTAGTATTATTATTATTATTAGTATTAGTATTATTGTTGTTATCATTATTATTAGAGGGTAATAAATCATATGTTAAATCCATCCAAAAACACACTCAAGGACAAACAAAAAGCATTCAAACATTGAGTATGTTTTGTGATTTTGATGGTGTCCAAGGCCATGCATCTCCTCATTAGGATAAAATGTGACAGTGTAACTCTGCAGTTTCCATCTCCACTCTGGGTGTCTCAGCTACACATCTGTGGCCAAGGGTCCTCCAGTCCGAAGAGTGACCACTACACCACAGTGAATTCATAGCAGTGTGCATGCAACCTTAAAAACAACACCTAAGCACAAGGCAAGGGAAACTTTATTTATTGCAAGAAAATAATGAGAGTAAACTCAGGTGTTCCTTTTTCATTTTTTGTTTGTATTTCTTTTGTCCTTGCCCAGCAGGAAGGCTTGAGTTAGTTAAATTTCTGACTAACAGATCTCTTCCATAGCTGAGGAAGCGAGGTGCGCCTGTCTGAAATATCAGCTGTTATCTAAATGTTAGTTTCACACTCTGTACTGCTGACCTGAATGATGCTGTCATCCAAGTCTTTTCTGTCTGACTGTGCAGATCACCCACGTTTCTGAACCAGCTTTAGTCTTCCATTAAGTATTATGTGAGATGCTCTGTCATTTGTCTCCATTCCAAAAGAGGTCAGAAGTAACAGCTGACAGCAGTTTTCCCCATTCATTCCTCTCCAATGATGTTTTAAGAATCAATGTGATGTCTCCAATGAATTATTATTATTCTAGCCATCGTGGGATTCTCACAAATTGTTTGTATGTAGAACATGTGAATTCTTTATGATATTATGTCCTTGGTAACTGGACTCCATGCTGACAATATCCATGAGGCAATATCAGACTCATAGCAAATGGAATTATCCTAAAAATAAGCAACAATATATTCATAAATTAATAAATGAATGTCATTAGATATGCAACCACAGGCTATGTCATTAGTTCTATATTTTTTTTATTGTCACCAAATTAGAATTACAAATTGCATCTGTTGAGCTGTGCCACATTCACCTGTGTAAGGATCGCTGGAACTTAAACTTGGGTTCACCTCCAATGCTCGCTCCTGCAGCTTGTGATTATTATTCACACTAAAAGGCTATTATACACACTATCGGTGTGCTAGCCCTTATCGCTGGAGATGGATATCTCCCATTGATTATGACTGATAGCCTGAGAGTGCCTCGCACATTGCTGCAGGCAGCTACTAGAGCGATAACCAGGGGAGTATTTCCTTAAAGTTACCCCACTCCCAGGAACATACACATATATCCATACATAATCAGGGTATATATCACAGGTGGCCAGCTCTGGTCCTGGAGGGACTCAGCTTCTGCTAGTTTTGTTCTAAAGTTCTAAAATCATCAGCCAGAGCAGATGCAGACGAATATGGGTGAGAGGAGTAAACTGTCCAATCAGCTGTTTCAAATGATCAATTAAGTGCTTAATTAAGTAGCAGTAAACAAAACAGCAGACCATGTGATCCTGCATGGTCCCGCATGATTGGCCACCCCTGATGTGTGAAACGGTGGTTAATCTGCTGAAGGATGGAATGGCTAACTCTCCTATTCGCCTACTTAAATCACGCAAACGATTTTCACGCTACGAGCTTTGCCCACCCTGCTTGCTTCCTGCGCTGAATGAGGCTCTGGTTAGCACGTGGGTTACAGACCCTAGGAAGACCAGATGTCAGTATTTGCTCTGAATGGTTTATTTTTTTTTTACTTTTTTTAAGAGATTGTGATGGGAGCACAGCTGTAGTCAGATTGCTGATGCAGTATTTTGGTGAAGGTGAAGACTTGTCTCACTGGAAGCACACTCCTTTCAGTCCCTATCCATTCTGACTTCCCTCATCATCTCTGCAAAGCAGGAGCTGATTTCCCGGTTGACCTACCTGGTAAAATAACGATAAACACAATAAATAAATAAATAAATGTGGCTGTTTCAGCAAGATTTCCAAGGACTCTCTGCCTGGCTACCTAATTGTTCAGAGCTCATTTCGAAGAGATTATACATGAAAAATTCTGTTGGAAGAAAATATAAATTAGACTCTTAACTATCTTGCTATTTAAGGGCTTGATTCAGTTGGATCTGATGAATAAATGAACTTGCAGCAAGTTACTTTGAATTAAAAGCTAAATGATTAAAATGATACTGTTTTCCATCAATTGGTTTTAACCCTTTCAGCCACAATGGTTACAGAGAGAAATAATTGTTTCTATTGTCTCTCCGTAATTAATATTACTGTTTATAGAAGGAACCTATGCATTTTCTGAAAATTAGTTCCTATAACTGTACAGGAGGGTAAAAGAAGTCGCACCCAGGAAGTGATGCAATACTTGCAGTTCCAGTGTGAAAGTTGGTCCACAAGCTTTCTAAAGGAGCTCTTCAAAAACTGATCCCTGAATAATGCAGTTATTTCTACATTCACTCTCCTTAGATGTTTGCTTTTTTTTACACAAATCGGTCAATCTAGTAAAAGTCTGAAGTCAGAAATGATTAGCCAAAGAAAGCCATGTCAATCTCCATTAAGACAGCTGGTGAAAACCCAAACAGCTCAGGTACGATTAATGTGTAAAAAAACAACATGGAGTCCCCTTGTTTCTGACAGTATGGGTGAGCTGCAAGATGAATAGGGTGGAGTGAGAGAGGATCTTAAGGGGAAGTATGGAGGTGTACTTAAGTAGCCTGATTAAGAGGTTGAGAGAAATCCAGTGATGCATGGAGGAATGACAGACAGGTTTGCAAGCCTCAGTGACTCCACATGCCCGACTGGGCGGGCTGATGGCAACCTTCACCGCAGGCTTACATATTTGGCAAGGAAATATTCAACAACTGTGTCCTAATCACAGTGATATGTTTTGTTGCTTACATTGTTGAGTTGCTCTATGATTTATTTGTGTTATGAGAACAGGAGAGGAGGAGTGGAGGGAATAATGGCAGGACATTCCATTGAAAATCCTGTAATGCTTCTGACCTTTCCTTTTACATGTTTTACTGCTGTGCACACCAAATAGGTAGTTGCATAACTGCTCCTCCATATGGTCATGGATATGAATAAGATTGAATTGGATATCTCCATTATTGTGTCATTGTAATCTTTCATTACTTCCAGCTAGGAAAACATTTATTTTATGTTCATTACAAATTTGAAATCCAAACTGGCAATTGCATGACATACACCTTCATGTTGTATTTAATCTTCACTTTCTATGCAGTGAGTTTATTGCTTGTTTTGCCCAACATATCGACAGTAACCATGGGAGAAATGACCCATGGATAACCCAACAGGAATGTCCAGTAAAACCAGTAACATTATTTGATAACTTACCACGGTAATTTTATAAACCATATAAATTCTAAAACAGGAAATATAACCGAGTCCCATATTCTATGTAATTATACTGTAAACCTTTATTTATAGCTCACAAAGGTTGTAACTTTATACCATTAAAAGGCACACAAACAGAAATGTGAAATTATATACAAAAATATTTACAGAATAAATACCTTACACAAATCTACACTGCCAGAAAATAAAGCTGTGGTGATCATACATGAAACACTACTTTCAACAAAATAACAAAGTGGTTTTACACCCTGCATAATCGCCATGCAGAAAAGTACTGGTCAGAATTATAATTTGTATTTCCCAACAGAAAAAGACAAAGAAAATATAACAGCATATACATTTTTTTATCAGTAGCTATACTCATTTGATCTTGAGTTTCAAACAGAAAACTGATTGTCATGCACAATCTGAAATGGCCTCTTGAATAGTGCAAAGATAAAAAATTAATAATAATAATGATCAATTGAAGTTTACAGTAAAGGTGGCCAACGAATAAAACCAAAGTAAGTGCATGTCGTATCTAAAAGAAATGTTTCAAATAAACCAAGAAGGATACTTATAACAATTTATGATGGTAGACTCTTTTTTATCGATGTAGATGCATGTGTGTTTGTTTGTGCATGTGTGCTGGCATGTTTGCATGTACTATTTAATATATTCCATGATTTAAAATAATATTGACAGATTAAACGTGACATGCACTTCATGTTTTGTTTTACCGGAAACTAATATTGGCATTGCTCTGTCTATGTGGCACTTGTTGCGGTTTTGTTTTATGGCACAATGCAGAGTCTCTGGCATACGCAATGGAGGAATTTCCATTAACAGCTGAGTAGTGATTTATATACACAGGACACAGTATACTTCTTTCTGCCTTTGCTGCAGTGCTGTGGAAATATACAGTGTCTTTTTTTTCTGGTATGCCCATTCTGATCAGTTAGAATGCATTACTGTAACAACAATATTCAAACCAGACAAACTGTAATCACTGAGTTAAAATGGAGGATAATTATTGCTTTTATATCGACAACATAAGGGGAAAAATACCAAGGACAATTTTTGAAGGCACTTCAAGTGTTAAGTAAGAAAACAAAAACTTTTTTTTTTTTTTTGTTTGTTTGTTTTTTTTTTCAGTTATAAGGAGGTTGATGTTCAAGTACCTCCAGGTAGTCCGGCTCAGTTTGGAGGTTAGCTTTGAGCTCAAAATACTCGTTTTTGGACTGTTCCACCACCACCTTCCGCGGGCGGCCATACATGATGGCCTCCATGAGTCGGAGCTCCTCGTGCCGGCCCTGGCCCTGGACTTCCGCACCGGGCTGCAGCTGGGTGATGTTCTTCCTGAGGTACTCGGTGATCCCCAGCTGCTGGAGGTCCCTCTCCCTCTCCAGAATGTTCCGGTAGAGGGACCCCGCGTCCGACAGGGTCACAAACTCGGCCGGGCACTCGGTCACGGCCCTGAACTTCAGGCTCTTACAGGTCATCGGCGAATCGCTGTCTAGCTCCATTAGGCTCCGGCAGACCCGTTTGGGGTCGTTGAGGGCTGGAGGAGGCGGCAGCTCGTCTAGCTCCTGGTCCTTGTGGCGGGAGCAGTAGGTGGGGGTCCTGCACACCTGTATGATGGGGCTGCTGTGGCTGCCCTCGTCATAGGTGTTGAGGTCCAAACGGGACCTGTGAGCCACGTGGTGGGTGGTCTTCTGCCCGTACATGCTGTACTGCAGGTGGATGGGGCTGCTGTCCCTGGGCTGGTCTTCGGACTCCCGCTTCTTCGACCGCCGTTTCCGGTGCAGGACCACAACCACGATACCCGCCGAGCAGAAAATTACAGTGAGGAAGAGGATCAGCAAACTGAGGATGAGCACCGATAGTGGGACAGTGTCGATCAGCGAACTGAAGAACCCCCCCATGCTGGCATTCATGGTGGTGGTGGCAGTGGTCGCCCCTTGAGCCTCCCCACCAGTCGGCAGGGAGCGGTACGTCCCCAAACCAGGACACATGACCTCAGCTTTTATAACTCGCAACTCGGACTTAGCGACTTTCCGGGGTGTTTGGCACAAAATGGCTCCCACCACTGTATCCTTGCCGAGTTTCTCAACCCACTGTTTGAGACCAACTAAATCGCAGCTACAATCCCAAGGATTGTCCTCCAAGTGAATCTGCTCAAGTGAGATCAGCTGATCCAATACATTGCTCACGGGAAGATGCAAAAACTGATTCTTCCTCAGGTTCAAAGTAGCAAGCGGCACATTGTGAAAATCTGTGATGGGAGGGTTTGGAGAAAATTGTTGTTCAAAGATAGGAGTTTCAGATTTGGCATAGGGTTGAAGGTCCCTGGGAGAATGTCTTTGATTGCATTGTATTCCAAGTACAGGTACTCAAGGTTGTGGAGTCCAGTAAACATGCCTGAGGACAAATGATCGAGCCTGTTACCATTCAAGTACAGCTTTTTCAAGTGGTCTAAGCTGAGGAAGGTCTCATTGTCAATGTAATCGATTTGGTTGTTTCCCAAATTCAGCAGCTCCAGGCTTTCGTATGCCACAAAGTCATACTGTAGAAGCCTTCGGATCATGTTCCCTGTCAGCACTAGCTTCCTGGGACTCTGCTTGAACAGGCCAAGCTCAGAGATCCGTTGGATGCCCCTGTCCTGACAGTGAATCAAAAGCCCTGCGGTCTTGTGGTTGTAACAAGAGCACAGCTCCACACAGAATGGCAGGGGGTCTTGTGCTGGTGTGGGGATCTTGGCATCGTCCTTCGCGTCCATCAGCTTTGGGGCCTGATCGACCTTCGACGAGGGAGTGACCACCAGGTCCTGGGACTTGGAAGGCTGCTCTATGTCGATCTCAGCATGGGTCGGGCACAGGATGTCCTTCTTGACCTTGCTGAGGAGACTGCCCTTGAGGTGCGGGGGACTGTTGCAAACCACCTCCCCGATGGAAGACTGGGCCCGCATGCCCTCCACCCAGATCTTCAGGGGCAGGATCTCACAGTCGCACACCCACGCATTGTCCTCCAGCAGGAGCTCCATGATGCGGCCCACGTGCTCCAGGAAGCCCACGTAGGGCAGGGACTGGAGCTGGTTCCCCCTCAGGTCCAGGTGAGTCAGTGGGACGAAGCGGAAGATGTTGGTTGGCAGGAACTCGATGGAGTTGTCGTTGAGGATCAGGACCTTGAGGCGGAACAACTTGCTGAAGGCCCCCGGCTCCACAACCCGGATGAAATTAGTGTCAGCCTGCAGAAACTCCAAATTCCCCAGCCCTTGGAAAGTGTCCTCTCTGAGCATCACTAAAAAATTGCTGTTGATGTGTAGCTTCTTGAGGGAGCTCAGGGCGCTAAAGACCCCAGGCTCCAGCTCCTGAATGCTGTTGGCCCCCAGGTGAAGGGACAGCGCGTTCCGCAGCCCCTCCAGGTCCTCTGCGTTCAGTTCCACCAGGTCGTTCTTGTACAGGTTGAGGTGGAAGGGCATGTCCGGGGGAACTCTGACCTGCGAGATTTTGGTGATGTTCCTGGCCTCACAGTTCATGTGCAGGATGCCATCTTTATCCTCACAGGA
The DNA here is from genome assembly GCA_022829145.1 of Albula goreensis. Classification (NCBI taxonomy): domain Eukaryota; kingdom Metazoa; phylum Chordata; class Actinopteri; order Albuliformes; family Albulidae; genus Albula; species Albula goreensis. The sequence goes on along the minus strand of CM040745.1, from coordinate 4,692,411 downwards.
ACACAGTTCATCACAGGAGCTGCCGAGCGAAAGCCTGGAGGGATGGACGCTTTGAGAGCTGGGGGCGACCATGAAGGATGAAATCAAAATTATGCAGGCCAGCATTTTCTGTCTTTTATGTCTGCAATGAGAGAGAGAAAGAGAGAGAGAGAGAAAACGACATTATGATTACAAATGAATTAATAGAGGAACAAGTATATAAAATGACTAAACATACAGAAAGCACAAACACACACACACACACACACACACACACACACACACACACACACATAAATGTGTTGTTTTTTTTTTTCTCTTTCCTTTCTGTGTGTGTGTGTGTGTGGGGGGGGGGGTGTTCAGTCTCTGTCCTTAGAACAGGAGGACTTTGAATGCATCTCTGCTGTTGTAATCCTTGGATTCAAAGATTTCCTGTTGCTGGAATCAAAGAATGTGTACCATCTGTTTAGCTTCCCCTTGTTAGATCTGTGCAGTAGAATATGTGTCAGAACAACAAGGAAGACATGAAAGAAATAAAACTCATATTTTACCTCACTTATTCCTTTGCCTGCTTTTCCAGATTTCTTTTCTTTTATACGATGAAGATGACTATCTATGGTGTCATCCTCAAATGTATCTATTTTTACTGCTGCATATACCCCACAAGAATTGCTTTTTTATGATAATAAAAAAAAAAAACTTGCTGCGATCTGGCTTTATGATAGTGCATCTGACTATTAATACTAATATTTTCATCTCCTATCCACCGCAAAAGAAATTTTTATTATTATTTATGAGCTTATCTTGAAGCATGGACATAAGTCAGAAATTGAGCATAAAGTTTGATAAGAAGTGCCGAGACACATTTCATCAGCAAATTTTTATCCCCCTTTCAGAGACTTAAGATATTGTAATGGTTTGGCTACATCCTGGAGTGTTTGAGATATGAGAACGCTTCAGCGCAGTACACCGATCTCTGCTTCCCCTCCTAGCCTGGCCCTCTCCACATTATCAGTTGTTTGACCACGTGGATGAGTCACATGCAGTGAACTTGACCCGGAGCTCATTTGTACAGCAGAAGTCGTATGCAATATCATGAAAATGATCCAAATCCCTCTGAAAAAATTAGGTTTCTCAGTGCCGCTGTTTTTAGGTCCTGGCTAACAAGGAGGGCAATCGACAGATCATTGATGGATCAGCTGAAATGCAAAAAAGTGCTCTCTCTTATTTTCAGCATCAAATGTGCAGCTTGTAGCAAAGGGACCACAGCCCCATTAGAAACCACTGAAGCCTATAAATGCCTTTTCATGCATGTAACTCGTCAACAAGCCTTCGCTGAGCTCGTAAGCGATCATATATAAAAGAATTGGAAAGAGGTGTGTTTTAAAACCCCAGTGCGGCTCTGAAAACCGAAAGTGTTCCAACTCGTCCCCTGGCGGCCTGCTGAAACACACACCAAAGTGGTTTACACATTTCACAACATACCAGGTGAATAAAAAAAAAAAAAAAGCCCTTCTGCGTCATACTCCCAGACATATACACATACACACAAACGCGTGTGTGTGCTAAAGTACTTTTTATATGGAAGTGATGTAAGAGCAGGAAGTACAAATGCAAAGTTGCATCTTGCCTTATGCATGGCTGAGAATTTAATGATACGCTACAGCCAGGCAAGCCATGTATGAATAATAGTATTCCGGCCTATTTTATACAACAAAAAACTTCAGTCCATGAAAATGAAATATTGTCCGTGTAATTATATAATTCATTGATGTGTTGAGAGTATGCTGCCAGTTTTCAAACATTTGTGATTTTTTTTTTTGCTTTTTGTAAGGAGTAGATGAATCTAACTTAAATGCAGAAACCACTGAAATCCAAAAACTCAGGTTACTCTTTGCTCCTGTTGAGATAAAAGGTACACTGCCATTAGTGTGTCACAGCAGATGAGCTTCTAAGACACTTTAGCTTTACCCAGGGAGAGCGAAGGGCACTGGGAATGGTGTGAAAAAGACATAATTAAAGTACTTTTTTTTTTGATCAGCTAAGCCAATTTGAACAGGCACATCGTTTTCTGTCTTCACTCACTGCATCCGTTGAGTTGAATTCCATCTGAAAACATGTCAGTCAAGGTGTCCGGCACATCGGACACGCTATGCTCCCAAAACCAGAGAAAGGCTACTCAGGGCTTGCTCTCTTGCTGTCACACTCTATCTCGCTCTCTTTCTCTCTCTCTCTCTCTCTTTCTTTCACACACGCAAACAAGCTGACACTTGGTCATAAAGTCTAACTTTGTCCATAGTCAAACACTATTAGCAGTAAACACAGTAAACTGTTGGCCAATATAATTACCCACGAGGTCAGTAATTAGAACATCCGTTTTGCATTACTGGGTCATCCTGCATTGTCAGTAGCCTGGGGTGTGGGATACAAGGATGCTGTGCTAAGTTTTCCACCCTCCCCCCTTCACTCTTAGTCTCTCATAGGCCATGTAAGGATATCCAGCCAGCTAAGGATCTCAAGATTTACATATGTCCTGTTTTCACTCGGTACGGGCGTACGACTTCGTTACCCGATCACAGGTTTCTGAAATACATAGACCTGTTAATGGTGCTTTGTGATCATGCTGTTATCTGTCAGTGGACAGTCCTAACCTCCCTTGATCCAAGCCGTTTGATTCACTGCTGATTAATTATTCATTATGCCTTTCTAAGGGAAGCTTCTATCCTATATGAGCACTCTTTTATGCTGGAACCATTACAATTTCTGCCTTCGCTCCAATGATCTGTTGGGTTTTTAAAATGCCCCCGCAAAACAATGAGCCAGGCAAAGAATAAAAAGATTAAACTTATATTTATCTTTCCTGGGGATTTTAAACTTAATTAATGATACTATCACTGAAGTGTGTTCCTGCTTTAATTAATGTTTTTGTCTGTCAAATTTTAAATATTGCTGCTCCCATGTTATTTCAGTTTGTCTACAATTAACCCCATATATAGATGCAATTGACCATTAGAGGACAGAGATTCACTCAATGCGGTCTGTTAACAGTCTACTATTAATCGGCAAGTTTACACAGTCGTATATTTTATTGTATTGTATTATATTACATTTATTACATATTATAGATTCAAAATAATCCTTATGAAATTTCTTGGTTTACCCCCAGTTACACAAGACCACCCCAAACGTCTGATTAGCCAGCTGTACTACATGCCTCCACAGGAATGTAAAGTGTCAGTCGTATGCACTTGTTGTAGTGGCTTGTTCTTATAAAAGTCACATACTTGTAGACACAGCTCTCCTACTCAGATAACTTGTGACAGGGAACAATTTGACCAGCTGGTGCATACAGACCAGGGGTGGGCAACCCTGGTCCTTGAGTGCCAGAGACATTTCTGGTTTTCACTCCAGCCAAACCCCTGACAGTGTAATCAGACAGGGGTTAATTAACAGACAGAGTTAATTATCAGGCTTTAATGACTGCAGTTGACCATGTGCTGGAGCTGGAACAGGAGCTTCACCATTCAGGATTAGGCACTTCATAATTACTCAAACTCTACTCGAGAACTCGGGCAGAACGAAATCCCGAAACAGCTCTGGCACTCAAGGACCAGGGTTGCCCACCCTTGATACAGACTCTGGAATACCCATGTGACAGTTTCTCAAGTTAGTTGGCTTAACATATTTTAGCTAACATTTTGTTTAAATTTGTCATGAACAAAGATTAATTACTTGGCACAAGCTGATGTCAGTGTTAACAGCATTTTGTCTATTTAATAGTATTTAATTTACATTGGTAAGCTACAAGCTCAAGAGCTGTTAAACTAACTCGATCGCACTAGTCAGTTTAGCCAACTTTCTAAACATTGTGTTGGCTCCTCATCTTCACTAACATGTCTAACAAACCTCACTCATGAAGTACCAGGATACTCTTTTTTTCCAGTTGTAAATAATAAATAATGGATTCTGTATTCATATAAGAGGGCATATTGAGAAAACACCAGGCTGCCTGACCTGTGTGAACTCTCACACAGAGTTACTGTTCAACACCCCCGGTGCCAAATCTGTGATAGAGTAAGAAAATTGCACAGATTTTTTCATTATATTTTATAAATATATTACATTTATTTATTTGTTTTATTTCCTTATATTGTGCCATAAGCTATGTGCAAATTTAATGGTGCTGACAGATTCCTAAGGGTGATTTTGGTTGCCCCAGAGGCAAGTTTGTATTTGTTACAGAACGACCACCTACGAATTATCTGGATGTAAATTGTTACCCAAACCCACCCCCCCCCCCCAACCCTGGCATTTTTTTTGAGATCATTATTCATCAGAAGTAATAACTAATTATTGCTTTGTTATAAACAAGAATCCCCTTAGTTGGGTGGTGTTTTTCCATTACTTTGTCAGGTTGTCTCATAGTTGTGATGTCATATTGATGCGCCAAATAATAGTATGGTATGAGGCTATAGTATCATTATTCTCTCTGTCAGGTACAGTGTTTTCATCAACTGGTCTGACATCAGTTTACACATAACTAGCCCAGTCACAGTTTACGAACAGAAATCAGTTCAATATAATAGTAATCATGCTATAGCTAGGAGCCACGTTTATCACTCTTGCCAGCTATAACTTCACTCTGGCAACAGGCTGAATTTTGACAGGTGTAGATTTTCAAAGTCATGCGCTTAGCCAAAGGCTTCTGTTTTGATCAGTTCAGTTTTTGCAACTCTTGCATTAAGCCAGCCATGAAACTTCCTGCACTTGGATCGCAATTCACACTTCTTCTAGACCACAATTCCTAGCACCACTCTAATAATGAAAAAGGCAAAGAAAAAAAAAAAAAAAAAAACAGCTTCAAGCACAATCCCATGAAAAAAGCTACACAACGAATCACACTTTTGCGAAGAGATCAACAACTCGATCCCTAGTTCCATCTGATAGCACAGACTGAGAATGTTTTGTTCTCTAGATCACAAAGGGCATGTCTTGACACAGTAGACGCAAATAGATGATCTCCTATCCTCAGGCAGGATAAGTGCCAATTGTGAAATCAACCCATAATGAAATGCAGTAGGGGCGCCATGTAGCATTGTAGCCATAACAGTCAGAGATCACTGAACCCATGTGACACCATAACATGTCAGCGCAGCCATGAGACATTTTAACTCATGCGTACGCTCGCATTATGCACAGATGATCTCCCGATAAAATATTTATAATTAAGTCATCGCCAAACATAATATTTCTTCACGTCCCACAGTAACAGACATAATCACACCTATTTATGGACCCATCATCCCTCATGTCTCATGCATATGGTTACATGAATGGGCTTTCATTATTAATCCAATTACTATAGAGGAGACTGGGACACAACTATATATATATATATATATATATATATATATATATGGGATTCAATCACATGGACTGTAGAGGCCTTCCACATGTCTCTTTATGAGCCTGTAAAAGTCTATCAAAAATATCCTTTACATTACTTATGGCATATCTCCTGTTTTACTGGAGAAAAACAAACATCCTTTTCAAAGAGTTTGTATCATTTAACAATACAATAGCATGTGCTCTTACGACATCTAAGTCTGTTTCGATCAAATTTTTAAAGAGACTACGTTAATTTGATTTAGGCCTGAGTTAAACTGTTTCCAATGATTTAGCAGTCAATAATGCTATGGTTATCAAAATAAACATTTGATAAGCTAGTTTACTTTTTTGAACAAGCTATTCCTTTAGCTGAGATGCTGTATATTGTATTTTTTTTGTGCACAATGCACCAAGTCCAGCCCAGAAATATCTCCAGCACTTTTAGCCTTTTATGAGCACATTGATTAGGCCTAGCTAGAGTGTCTCATGTACGGGAGTAAAGCTTTAAATAATGTAACAGTCAGGACTTGGTATGAGAGCTATGCTAGCTCTATATATTGTGTCAAAAGGAAAAGAAATATCTAGCAGAGGAAAAAAACAGCATAAAATAGTGAAAACACATGTAAGGGAAAATTACGACCATGGTCTTTGTCAAAGTTGAAGATTAATATTGGATTACATCAGTATTGAACAAGATGTACATTTTACTTGTCTAACTCAAAAAAATAAGATAAAGATTTTCTTCAAAAGAAAGAAAAGAAGAAATGGAAATGATTAAGAGGGCATTGCAACACTAAATTGGTGTGTAATATATGCTTTTGCATGTAACTGTTTTGCATATAACAAGGGTGATTTTTTAATTTTTTTGTGGAATCAGGCAAGTCTGCTATGTTCTTGTCAAAACCATTTATGACTTGAGTGAATGGTAATGTAAGCCATAGTTTTACATCCCCACCTCCACATATACTGCTTATTTCTCCTGGGTAAAATAGTCTCTCAGCTACCTTCCTAGAGACCTACATACAATAAAGACTCAAGAACAAGGGAACACTGCAAACTGACAAACAGGCCAATAACAAAAAAATAAGAACCACTCAGCTTATATAACACATAGCAATATGTTGAGCATTCAATAATTACAACAACAAAAAAAAAAAAAAAAAAAAAGAAAGAAACCCATAGGCGCAATGGCATGGGTCCTGAATGTGCTTCTTTGACTGTCTGAGCACAAAGGAGTTTCTCCAGTGGGTGTTGCGTGGGAGGTAACCTCCAGCGATCATCTGAAGGTTGTTCCCGTTATGGGGGCCTGCAGGACGCTGGCTGGCTCGGCCAGCGCCAGCTCCCCCTTTGCAGATCGGTGGGACATTGGAGTGGGAGTATGGCAGTCCGGGGAAGCTGGATGTGGACAGAAAATCGGTGCTGATGCGTAAAGCGCTAATCTGAGCTCCGCAGATAGCCCGCAACATGCCCACGCCAATTAGGCTAAAAATCCCATATCGGATACGCCGGCGTCTCCCGGGACAACTCGGCACGCCTGTACCCACATACTGTCAGCTGCGGAAATCCGTCCAATAAACTAGGGCTTCTGATCACTTCTACCCATTGAACAGGAATGGGGATACTGCAGCACATTAACCATTACAGGGATGGGATGGCGAACTGGGAAGCAGGGGGTTTGTGGACTCCAGAGAGCGCAAAAACACACAAACCATAAAATATACATCTATTTCACGCTGTCTGTTCTGTTGTGCTCACTTCTCAATACAACGCGATACAAAATGAAATATACATACGTTCGATAATGAATAAATAAACGGTATTCCCATACACAGTATTCCCATATTCCAGCCTGATATAGAGTTCTGAACTCACAGTGGACTCGAGTGAACTTTGGGTTAAAGCTGTGACCGCTGGCTATGAGAAGCCTGTTGCTCTGCAGTGAGATGCTGACGGGATGCCTTCTCTATAATGAGTGAGTATGAGTACCAATGTGTGTGTGCGTGTGCGTGTGCGTGCGTGCGCGCATGTTTAAACTTCATCATTTTTTGAGGTTAATATGCTGCAGCTGTCACATTGATAACAGTATTGCTCAGCACTGCTTGATTTTCTGTAGAGAACTGTGGAGGATGAAAGCCTGAGGGATTCACGGACAGAATTCATGATAGGACCGCTGATCCAGGATCAGTATTTTCTCTCGGCTCTCAATGGATAAGACTAGGACATGGACACTGCAGGCCTGACCCTAGATTAGCACTATCCCTCCATGCTTTTTGATTATGGGCCTGCATCTAAATCACTGGTGGCTCTGTGCTGCAGAGAGGGGAGCATTCAGAGATAATGTTGGAGAAATTAAATATGCAAATTACTATTTGAACGTGTGATTGCTAACGCATGCAGAATCACCATTTGGTAAATGGAATTATGCTCAATTATGAGAAAACCATAGTTTTAAAATGATTACGTGTGTCAGGCAAAATCCCAGGAAGGGTCTTCAAAAAATCAGCATTTATGAATCCATGATTCAAAATACAATCGTATTTAAAAAAATAAATTATGTCTGTGCTGTTATGAATACCCCTATTGCAGAACAAATCAAAAATCCCAAAGTCTCTTTGGCAAAAAGGTACACTCTATGATCTCATCAGAGTTGTGTTTCCACAGATTATGTTTGCGTGCCCAAAGCAGCAATAGCGCACAAGTCTGTGTAAATAAAACATGGTATTACAGTCTATGTCTTCGGCTCCGAATATAACAATTGCATTGAATACTCACAAGGGTGAACAGAATATTACTGCATCACATGCAGGGACACAATAAGTAAAAGTAAATAAACAAGAAATCCATATTGATCTTCAGGAGTGAATTCGATCATGTGCGCTGTAACAGAACAACTGCGAGTCTTCGTTTGACTATTAATGACTGAAATAAATACATGCATAATTAAACCCCCATCCCACACGTTTCAAGGACCAGAATTTGTGTTGAATTGATGTTGCCCTGATCCCTAATGGAATCTGGTGTTTGTGCTTTTTTTCACAATGCATGAATCCAAAGTCACATGCAGAGATGGGCAGCAGAACAAAGCAGCCAGAATAACCGAGAGGATGGTGACCTCTGCAGTCATCGGTCCAAAGGTCCTTTGGTGTGCATTGATCTGGGATTTTACCGTAGCCTTCCAATTGACTTTGTCGGGCATTTAAGTTAACATTGGCTGGGTCAATGGAACACAATCAAATAAGACCTTCAAACTGTGTCATCTTTGATTGCATAATAAATTAATATCCATAAAAATGCTTATGTACAAATCCAATGCCCAGGCACTCATGCAAAGGGACCATGAGTTATGATACAAGAATGAGAAGAAGAAGAATTCGGTCTACCAAACTGGTCTCAGATCAGTCCATCTGTTCTGAGTAGCTTCAGAATATGTGCCCTAATCACCCAGCCTGCCTGTTAAAAGAGCACTCAGGCACTGAGAACAATTATCTCTGGCATTTTGCTATCATCCTGCTAATAAAAAATGTGAACAAGGATTCATTCTGGTGCCAGGTTCAACTCGGAGCCTTTAAAGAAATGGCACGGCCCGCGAACGTTCCAGAACACATGCGCAAATGAGCCGCTGAGCTGCTTCCAGAGGGCACATGTCGTTTGCTTTCGGCTGAGGAACCATAATTAGGCAGTAATGGCCACAGTCTGGTCTGATGTGGTCCCGCAGTGTGGTTCAGTCAGGGAGTAAGCCAAGATTCCAGTTAGTGTCATACAGTCCTGTGAATTAGACAGTGCGGACGGATTCCAGACAAATACCATAGATCACTGCAGCTGAGCTGGAAGGGAGAGAGGCCCGAATTTATCCCAGTGCCATACAGTTCATGCAGTGTGGGTGGCTTTGGCAATGAAGGGCAGATTCCCAACTGATGTAATACACTAATTCCTTTGAGTTAGCCAATAAGGCCAGATTCCAGTGTGATGTCATACACCATCTGCAGTTGAGTTAGGAAATGAAAGCAAGACTCCATCCTGATGTCATACAGTACAGTACAATACTTTGATTTAACCACTAAGGACATATTCCAGTCTGATGCCATGCGGTACTAGAGATGAGATAGCCAATAAGGAGGATTCCAGTGTGATGTCATACAGTACTATAGCTGAGATAGCCAATAAGAACAGATTCCAGTGTGATGTCATACATTACATGAGTTGAGATAGCCAATAAGGACAGATTCCAGTCTGATGTCATACAGCACTATAGCTGAGATAGCCAATAAGGAGGATTCCAGTCTGATGTCATACAGTACTACAGCTGAGATAGCCAATAGGGACAGATTCCAGTGTGATGTCATACATTGCCTGAGTTGAGATAGCCAATAAGGACAGATTCCAGTCTGATGTCATACAGTACTATATCTGAGATGGCCAATAAGGAAGATTCCAGTCTGATGTCATACAGCTGAGATAGCCAATAGGGACAGATTCCAGTGTGATGTCATACATTACCTGAACTGAGACAGCCAATAAGGACAGATTCCAGTGTGATGTCATACATCACTGCTGTTGAGTTAGGCAGTAAAGGTAAAATGTCAGCCTCCTGCCATAGTCTCACTATGTTTGAGATAGCCAATAAGGCCAGGCTGATTTTAAACAGCATTGTTGAGGTATAAAAGCCAACAAGGCAGATTCCAGGATAATGTCATACAGCACTATTGTGTTATAAGGTGTTTACTGCACACTTAACTAAACCACATCTGAGAAACTGTCTCTTTTTTTCTTGCAGTTATTGTTATGGTTTCATTGCTTCAGGAAACATAAAACTAGAGAATGGCATATAAATTAAATTTCATAACTACCATGCTTTTTTATTATATTTTTTCCCCCAGTGCCTCTGTTTTTAATTAGGCTTACCCAACTGAGTGAGCTGACTACAAGCTTCTTCTCAACAACTAGCCATCTCCCATTCAATGATTACAGCCACCACTTTTTAATCTAACTGCTGTTGGACCAAGGACAGTAGGAGCTTGTGAGCTGGAAACAAGTGTGTAAATATGTGCCTAAATTTTACATTCTGGTCATCAGCATTTTGTATATTTGTCTTCACACCGGTTCAGCCAATTCTGTTAAAAAACATTTTTAAAAATATTTCATCCCACTGCGTGTGGTATACAGTTGTCCTTTGGCTATCTTTAGGATGTGATACATATTTGACCTTTCTTTAGCTTAGATATGTTTATCTATCTTTTGCCATTAAGTAAAGCGGTATAAAACATTAAAATACGTAAATAAATAAGCTACACACTCTCTGCTTGTACTGCAAGCTGCAAACAAATAATGGCTATTTAATTCGGCAATTGCTTGTCATGTCGTGCCAGTTTTACTCATTTATTTTCTGAAACAGAATCTGCCCTTTTGTCAGTTGTCCCGTTGTTTGGGACAAAACACCTGGCATCTACAACTTGCTTTGTTTTGGGCCCTGAAAATAATCTGCCTGTGCTTTTCCATCACAGTCCTCATTTTTATAACTGAGGAACTTAAAGCTCATTGTCAAAATGGCCTCTCCTTTAAGCAGCTGATTAAATATTTCCACAGAAGTGTAAATATGACAGAAAATGCTAATTACGACTGACAATCTCTTCAAAGCCACACACCAAGTTGCTGATTTTTGTCATTGCAAAGAAGCCCATATTTGTTTGCTATGTCATAAGGTAAGGGTGCATAAAACAATTCTGTTAAAAAAACAGCTACTGTACTGAATATGAATTTGCATTTTTGATTAATATCCAAATAACTTGACTCATTTGAAGTCATTTGAAGGAAATGCATAAAGTGTGACAACACATCTGAAGTACAGCCTGTCAGAAGTACACACACACACACACACACACACACACACACACACACACACACACACACACACACACACACACACACACACACACACACACACACACACACACACACACACACATATTAACCCCATGATGGGACTAAGAGATCCAAATAAACAAACCATATCAATAATGGTGAGTGCTGGAAGTTAAGTCTATATATTTTTTTCTTTACAAATTTAGTCAATTAAGTTATATTCATTGTGGTGCTTGTATTAATATACAATATAAACCTTCTGTATTTCAATGTGGAAATAAAAACAAACCTAATGTGTTCAAAGTTCAACCCAGGTGTAAGTAATGAAAAAAAAACAGTCATTGAACTATAACATGCAAATATTTACTGGCATTTTCAATTGGCATAAAGCTAACAATCACCACTGAAGCTCAATAAATCAAATTAAATAAATATTTTTTTTTTGTTCTGCTACTTCATGTATAAGCAAATTTTTTGGTCTTAAATCAATCAAACATGATTTAAGGGTGAATGGACCTCAGCCAAAACAGATGTTACATTACACTACAGAATTTTCATAATTTCAAAAGAATATTCAGTTACAGACAAGCAAACAAGTCCATTGGAATAAACTATTTTCATTATAAAAAAGGATAGCATATGCTCCTAAGAGACAAAGACTTTCAATGATCACCAGTGATGATTAACTTTAACGTTTACTAACAATCGAATAAGGGTGTTATGCATTTTCTCTATGAGATCCGTTTGGTGAGTTAATTTCCCTGCTTGCTGAGCTCGCCAAGCTGTGTCAGTGAGGATAAAAATGAGCACTGGCATTTTAATTGGCAGCCAAAGTTATGGATAAACGCTGCTTAAATTCTAGCCGAAGTGTGCTTGACTGGATGTAGATGACATTGTACCACATTCTTGAATGGATGTAGGTACACCCTTGCTAGTATGCTTGGTTGAACATGGTACTTAGTATGGAAGTGCACAGTGTATGCTCATGTGTGCATAATGGAACACAGCCATCATCACTGATGAAGCACAAGCTTTTTCACCTCTGGCAGGGACACCGTGCAAAAGCTTTAACCCTGCAGAGGTTTGACAGATGTAGGGAACAGGAAACAGAGGGAAACATACAAAGGATAGTGATTGATAATAAAAGCAAATTAACAACTTCAGATGTGTTGACAAAAAAAAAAATAAATAAAAATTCATTTGAATTTCCAAAGTAAAAGGCAGAAATTATTTCATCTAGTTTCATCATTGCTTCTTTTGGAAAAAAAAATACTGCACAGAAGAGTCAAGATATTTTATCAGCATCTCATTCACTGCATTGTGTACAGTTTGCAACATTTGATTACACTGACATTTGGATAAACCCTCTCTCCCACCCCATTGCCACAACACAAGGGTTTAGTGTTTACCTGGGTTTGTGTTTTGATCTTAACAACATACATTTAGATCTTAGACCAGAGTTATATAACAAAATACATTTTCTGTGTTTTTACTTTCATCGATCATCTAAGCAGAGTAACAATGAAAAAGCAACACGTCCTGCAGCGCTCCAGCTCCTGCTCTGGATATTCCCAGGCCCTGCCGGGACGCTGTGAAGCACCGTCCTCCCTCCCTTCCTTACTTAATCACCCCACCCCCCATCTGACCTGACAACCGGATGACTGCGTGAGGTTTCTGCCATATTGCTTTCACCTGTGCATGCTCTATAGATCAGGTGGAGGTAGGAAAGACGAATGGCCTTTTAGAGCTGTCAGACACCGCTCTGGTTAAAAGCATGAGGGGGGAACGGGACCAGCACATTTTACTCTTTTTTAGGGCATTTTTTGGACGCTCACAGGAAAGTTTTGGGTAAAGAGCTTGCTTTCTTGGAAGCCCACCCATTTCAGCAATCATAAATTGCAGTACTGCACTTTCCGTCATAATCACAATGTTTGCCCGAGCTCCAAAAATACGGTAACTGGCAGACAGATGTTGGTAAACAAGAACAAGCATCAAACCCTTGATTACCTCTTCAAACGAGCCAATTTAAACTCCTTTTAACTGCACCGCTAGTATTAATAACATGGAGTTTAATTTCTCCTTGCTTCACTGTGTTCAACTAGATAAACAAGAAGGGAAACAGAATTTTCAGAAGTGTACAGAATAACAATGGACAGGAGCAGCAAAATCCTTCATTTGCCAACCATGTTCCAGCACTTGTAAAGAACTCTCTCTCTCTCGCTCTTTCTCTCGCTCTCTCTCTCTTTCTCTCACACACACTTGCACACACACACACACACACACACACAGCCAGGCACTATGAACGTGTAAAATGGACCCTCAAATCCCTGAGCCCCCAGCGTTATGTCACTCTGCATCAGCTGGCATGTTGGGACAGCCTGAGCGACGGTCGACCTCTGACTCTGCTGGAAGCTAGCGAGGGTCAGGTGTTACCCACGGAAACCCAACCATAGACACCAACCAACCAATCCCAAAGGCTCCCAGCCAGCTTAGTACAGGTCAGGCGGTCTCCAACATGGAATATGGTATGATGATCACAGACCAACTTCTCCACATTCCCTAGTCTGGAGGCCTCACAAACAAAATCTCCACCAACAGAGTTGCTTCATGAACATCGGTTACATTGCAATTTGGTTGTAGAATGCCAAAGCCACGACACAATGTTCCTGGCATATCACATAGAAATTCTCAGGTAAAATCTCATGATTATTGTTATATATTCAGGTATTCAGACATAAAAAAAACAACATGAGAGATGAAAAACTATTTTGAAGTCAAGCATTGGTATGGAAGGTTTACTTAACAATGCTAATAAAATTAACAAAAACAAATACCTGCAAGTAAAGTTTTTTTTTTTTTCCTTTTTCTGAAACAAAAAAACTGAGTCACCTTATAAGACTATTCCTACAATGTCCCTCATCAATCAAGGAACTACAAGGGAGCGAGGCAAATAAATGTTCTGCAAAAGTATCCCAACTTTCTAAGTATTTCAGGAATGTTCCAGGCACCCAACAAAGATAGCTGGGAGCAACACCTTCAACTTCAGTTCAAGCAAGCGATTATTAGGATAGTATTAAACCTGGCACAAGCACAATATTGTTGAAAACAGGTGCTGCAATTATTTGTGTACACGCAAAGTATTTTAAGAAATCAATATGTAGCCTGCTATTATGTTCTTTTGAGGCAGATGTAACTTCACATAGGATACCAAGTGTCAATGGAATGAACTCAAGGGGCAGAGAAAAGTCCTACCCCCTGGTTAGAAAGTTGAAACGCTAACTAAGATTATCATTGCTGCTTTGGCTGGTCCTTCAGACTGCATTTCTCAGCGCTGACACAAGCCCAGGGCAAGAGGCGCCACCTCAGAGCTCAGGGGTCAGAAATGTGTAAACTCAGGTGCCACTGAGCGTCCTATCACCCTGCGACTGAGACTCCCTGAGCTGAGACACTCTCAAAGGCCACTGTAAGCGCCCAATGTGTAACGTTTTCTCTGGGTGCCCCCAGTCTCTGTAGGTGCCCACGTCACCTTCCATTTTTGTATTACTCGTGTATTGCCTGGTTATTCTGAGGACCTTGAAACTGTTCCTTGAAAACACTTGTCTGATGGACCTACAAGGACTGTTGCTCTGACGTTGGCAATACAAAGAAAAAAAAAAAGTTAAATCACATCAAATTACCTTGTGGTCTTGTGGGTGATTGAGGCGTGTTGCCCTGCTGACTTATATGATGCAGAGGTTTTATTGTTTTGTACATCACCATGAAAATATACTTGCACAATACCAAATATATTTTGATATATTTGATCTGATTAAACAGCTGTATTTTTATGTAATGTCACCCACTGTGGAAAAACACGAAAAAAAAAAATTCTAAGTGTTAATTTTCTCTACGGTCGACCTGCTCACATAATACATGTATAGAAATGAAATGGCTTATTTTTAAAATGTGCAGCATGGTCTGGTTTTCTGCAATTCAATGCAAATGACCGCTGTGATACCAATAATTCTGATAACAGCTGTTCATAAACTCTGCATCACGCCGACCGCACAGGCTGTAGCCCGTGCGCCGTCTTACTTCACGCCCCCTTCGGCAATGCCTGGCGCATACGGGTTATCCGGTTAATGCAGGTGGACATTTCCAACGACTCGATCACGCGCCGTCACTATATTCATTAAGGAGCGTTTCGCAAAACTGCACGAGAAGTGCGCCTCACAACATGAAGACGGATCTTAATAGATGGAACCCCCTACCGAAATAAACGGAGGCATTCAAACGTGCAGCCTCAATCTGTCATTGTCTCAGGTATAAAAGAGTAATTAATCTTCAGAATATAACAGAGAAACGGGAAACGGAGGTTAATTACAAAGAAAACAATGCCATCTTTGCAAATATCTGCTTTAGTATTCGTGAGAAACAGTACATCACTCGGAACTTGCAGGAAAAACGCATCCAAATACTTTGGCTTGACCCAACTTGTCCTGTCCTGTACTTGAGAGAGGACGATTAAGACAGAACTTTGGATGCAATTTCAGTACACGTTTTCAATTGTCCTTAACTTCACGTCTATATCTATCGGTTTCGGAGTCTGCGTGTATTCGCATGCATCAGCCTGTGTTTGTCATACAGTGCACTTGGGGTGCTTCTTTTGTTACAGTTCAACAATCCTAATTCAAATCGCATCAGAATTAAATAAAGAATGCTGTACAGTTGTTGGAACTCCACGTTTACTGTACTCACCCAGTGTTTGTAACAATGGAGCCAGTGGGTAATTCCGAAACGAGCTTTGAATTATAAAATCGTGTTCTCGTTGAAAGGCAACAGCCACGCAGGGTAAAGAGAAACTTTTATCGTTCCCGTTGTTTCTACAGCTTCTCGGCCGCAGGGAAAAAGTAATGGCAAGGAAGGCATTACACTGCATCTAGCCAAAATGCTGCAATAACGTCAGGTTCTTGCAGGTAACTCTTTTTATTTATTAATAAATTCAATTTACTGTAGTGGAGAGAGGACGGCGTTTGCATGTCACAACATTCTCATCTTAGCCCACAATGAAGTTTTAGAGGTGTTTAAGCTTGACTTTTCCTATAACACGCATTAGCGTAGTTCAACGTATCGTCCGTTAATGTCCATGTCGGTAACGTCGGTGTTTTGCTCTTCTTCCAGAAAGCTTAGACTGTCGGCGGACGCAAAGGTAGGCGTGAAAGTGAAGCCCTCTTAGCTTCTCCTGACTCAGTGCATTAGTCCCTGTGTACTGGCGCGCGTCCGATTTGCGCATAAACGGGGACAGTGAGGCTCCAATTCAGGAGAAAATACGCTCCTCCTCCCATTTCAGCTCATCTAAGGGGGGCAGCCGCGGTTTCGCCCGTGACGCTTTGAAAGGTATGTTGTACTGTTGACAGCATCGTTAATAACGTATGAATGGGCTCTTAAATTTCCTCTGGTAACACATAGATGAAGATGCGAAGGAAAAAAAAAAGTATTCGTGACTAAACATTTCTCGCCTGTTATTTCGAAAGGCAGAATTCTCGCAGGGTGGACAGCGGCACAGGAAGCAATTATCGTCACAATATCAACGTGTAAGACAGAGGGGAATCAGATAAGGCTAAACTAAAATTAAATGCTGACATCACATTTAGTTTTGGACAGCTAAGGCCCAGGGGAAAAAACAGTTATCTGTTAGGCTCTACACACAGCTGAACACAAATGATTTCATCATTTACTTCACAGAGAAGTGTTTAATACAATAATAATTTCCAAAATAATGATTTTATTTTGTGCCATGACATGTGACAAAACTGTTTACTACACATTGTGCTCCAGAAAGACTCACAGGAGTGTATGCCAGAAGTCTGAGTCACAATCCAATCATGACACAGCGATGCTTCATGATCCCTGTAGTGGGTGGGGCTACCCTACTCCATGAATCACTGCTCTCTATGAACCAATCAAAATGCTTTGCTATTTGTGCTACTACACACTGGTACATAATTATTAACATGGATACTTGCATATATGAAAATATATAATGTTTTGGTTTAACCTTTTTTTTAAAAAAAAAAAAAAGCTACAGTAAAAGCCCAGGAAGTGAGATGAACAAAATGTAAAAGCATTACTGATGTTCCACTTTACAGAGCAGCTCTGTCTGTTTTGAACAGACACATAATTCACCTGAACAGTTCCAGCGTAAGATATGAGCAGCAGTCAACCAGATTCTCTATCCGTTCTATTAGAAATGTCATTACTGCGCTGTATGCGCCATATGGCAGGGAACAGTGGTAGTTTGGTGTCTTTATATAGATAGATCCATATAGTCTTGGGTTCATGGAATGGGCGGGGGGTTGGGGGTTTATGGGGGGGGGGGGTCACCTTCTATTCTTCAACATCCCAGATGACAGCGTGCCTGTGAAGACAGGCTGTTCAGATTACTGTTGGAGCAGTTCCTAATTCCCAGAACCCAGGCCATCAGCCCGGAATGACAGACAAAGTGTACTTCACCGCACAGTCATCTCCGCTAGACAGCCGCGATCGCTCTCGCCTGTCGAAAAACCTGAGGCATGCCACGCAGTCTCTCCTGTTCTCCCCTCGCTCCACGCTTTTAATCAAGCTGTCATTAACTGCGCTTCCCGAGCAGGTGCGCGTCATTACACACACATCAGCATCAGCGTGGAGGTACGGCGAGAGATGGGATCGCTGTGGTCCATCCACGGTCACGCAACTGTCTCAACTGTACAAGCAACGATCTTTGAAAGCTTCTGACACGGAAATCACATTTAGCTAATTAAATTTGAGTGTTTTTTTTCTTTGTTTGTTTTGTTTTTTTTACTGCTGGCACGCAGTTGATGTAAGAAAAAAAAAAAAACATGACTGCTTCAACAGTAAAGTGAATTTTAGAACTTGTAAACTGAATTTGGTGATACTATAAGTTTAAAGAAAATATCCTTTCAAGCAATTATTGAGTGTACTCTTTATATGTCTCCAATGAAGGGCAGTCTGCACAGTCAATACTTTTGAGCAATGTTCTTACTTTTTCAACAAAATATTCACTTTGAAAGTTCTGAAGTGCACTTGCATGCTCTTTCGCTGTTTCAGGTGATTTAGCACTGTCGATATAGCCAAAGGCAGGCAGCCAGTGAATCCTTATTATATTGCTAACGAATATTCTCATTTAAGGATATAAGCAAAGAAACGCACAATAAGAATGTGGCACATACAGGAAGGTTTACAAAAAAAAAAAAAAAAAAACACAAGAACAGGCCAATGAACCCAAAGAAGCTTGCTGTTTTGCCTACTGTCAGAGAGTTGGCTGTGTAACCCTTCATCGAGTCTAGTCTTGAATAGCCTTAGGGGTCTGAGCTTCTAGTTCATGACCTGGCAAGCTACCCCATGCAGGAACAACTTTTTTTCAAAAGGAAAAAAAAAAATACCACTCCTGATATCAGTGTGGTGGTATTGACCTTTAACTAATTTCCACCTATGGCCTCTCCACTCTTCTGGGCTCTGGCTCAGAATAACTACATCAGCATTGCAGTATGGGGTATAAGAGTCTCCAGTCTACTGCTCTGTGTAAGTCCTGTAAATTCTCAGCCCTAGCCACGCAGTGCATTACCTCCATAGTCATGTGTTTTATGCAATGCTTTTCTCTTCTAAACCTAAACTTCAAGAGTGCTGTTAGCGTAGTTCCTTATACAGGATACATGCTAGACCTCTGTGTAGGTGGGTAGCTTCAGACTACATGATGCATTGATACCTCAGTTGTTACCTTCACATTCTTCATATGGAAATTCTGTCAGAGGATTTACTATTGTAAATTCACACATATTACAGAAATAACCATAGTAATAGTAATATCAGAGTGAACAGTTTTATTACAATGTAATGTAGAAGTTATAGTTTAACATATTTTTTTTTTTTTTTGAGATACCGAAAAATAGGGGCAGAAGGGAGAAAGAAATAAGAAAAAGTTATAGAGCAGAGCAGCAGTGAAAAAAGAGCAAACACTGTCATTAACATTTCTGCCTCTGGTTTTGTTAGTACTTTTAGAGCCATACCCTCCCTGAAACGGCTTTCTCAGGGGTTTATCATGCACTTTTATTTTGTTCACTGATGTGGAATGAGCACAGGTGAAGGATGCTGTGATCACACCCACAACTGAACAAAGGGTACAGCAGGGGACCCCCAATGTTATCCAAAAAGGGCTGGTGTGGGCATGTGCAGGTTTTCATTCCACACCAGCACTGAAAAACCCTGATTCAGCCATGCAGTTAACCACACTGCATTTTACATGAAGACCTTGATTGTTTATTAATCAAGTGTTTTGGCCCTGGGCTAGAACAAAATCCAGCAATCAAACCTCCCGCACCCCTGCACCATACCCCCCGCGCTGTCTCGGGAAATATCGGGGGATCCCCAGCAGCAGAAGGTGACCCCACATTTGTGTTGAGTTGGCAGGACCCCCTCTCTGTGGACCGGGAGGGTTTGCTTATTCCACAGAGACCACACCTCAAACTGAAACTCTACTCTCACACCACCGCTCCGGTCCACTCCAGCGGTGTCATATGAAGGTTGAAAATCTGGTCTTGTGAATTAAAGGCTGCGAGGTTAACCTCCCACCTTGGGCATAGCTGTGGTACCCTAGGGCAAGGTACTTCGCCTAAATTGCTTCAGTAATTATCCAGCTGGATAAATGGATAGTACTGGGTGGGAGTGTCTGGGAAGCACCTAAAATGTTAATCTAATCCTGCCGTTCTTACCTGCCACATTGGCGGTGGAAGAGGAAGCAAGTCCCTCAGAGGATAATCTTTTCATCCTGAAGAAACCAAAAAACAACATGGGAGGATTTTCAGAATAAGAACGAAGTAAAACTTATTAACAAGGTTGACGACTTGACTGCAGATATTCCACTCCTGTGTTATAATAAAAGAACCCCATATTTTCTACTTGATACTCAGCCTGTCCATTCTAAATCATGTCATAGGGTTAGCTATTCCCTTGTTACCAGCATATCGCACAGAGCTGACTTCAGTTAAGTGGATTTGTGACAGATAAGAGTGTTTGGATTTCAGTATTAATTTCTGACTACAGCATGTTGCATGCTAACTGAAATACTTCTCGACAGTCTCACTCTCTCCATCTCATAACTCTTTAAGAAACAGGTCTAAAACATACATAAGGTTGTTGCTAAATTTACTACCCAAGTGCTTGTATAAAGGGGCTGCTTTTCAACAGGAAGTAATGCGCTAGCTATTTTAAGATGAAACGCATTGTATCTCCTGGCCCTCTGAGAAGTCAGAGAGGAATTAATATCCGCGCGTGAACTGTGCAGACGCCCTCTCCCGTTGTTCTCTGGATAGAGGGCGTTCGAGACCGCTACGGCCATATCTGCTTATCCTCTCGCTCACTGCCTGCAATTGGGAATGAGGTCGTTAATCACGAAAAAGGAAAGGAGCCCCGAATGAGGCGAGGTCGCGAGAGGAAGTCACCGCAAGGTAAAGCGCAAAAGCGTTTTCGGGAGTGACTTGTGTTTGACAAAGTGTGGCTTGTCGCTCATTGACCTCCCCTTAAAGATTCAGAAACCGTCAGCCCCTGAGAGCCAAGCCAACACAGACATCACTTTAATGGGCCCACTGTCTGTCAGAGACTCAGAGCAGCTATACCGCCCATGCCTGCATGTGACCTTGATTCTGCGACTCCATATTCCATATGTATCAGTTATAGCACAGAAAATGCATTAATCAGCAATGGAACGGTATGGAATACACTATCTGATTCTACTTGAGATGCCCCACTTGCTCTCTCTACATTTTTTATGCCTAATTAATTGGCTCTATGGATGTCAGAGGCACAGTTTCACTGCTCTCTCTCTCTGTCTCTCTCTCCCTGGGCTGAAATAAAATGCACAAATGAAAACTCCTATGAGATCTTAATGCATTTATTTGTTTATTTAAAGCAGTCTGTGCTTGTGTGCTTTGCTCAGTAAGCCGGGGTGTGTAACAGCCATTCCACAGGCATTGGGAAAAATAAATAAATAAAAAATGATAATAGAAAAAGGAAAATAAGTCAATAAATAAATGTGAGTAACTGTCTCTGTTGAACAGTCCTCTTATTGACACCTCTGTGCTGAGAGCTGGAGGTTTCAGAAGTCATTAAAAATATACATTTAGGGGAGCGCTGGTGAAAAAGAGGCTGAACAGAACGTGCTAATGGAATGTAGAATGATTCCGTAAGTTTTCACAATTCCGCATTTTCACAAGTTCCCTTTACTGCAAAAACTGAGAGACGACGCAGACGTTACGCAACAGCCCTCTCTCTTCGCTGCCTTTTCCTCACAGCGATGTTGCACTTTTCTGCCGCTTTGTGCCTCTCATCATTTATCAGGTATGCAAACAAATGCAAACAATCCTTGCAGGATTCTTATCCTGTTGGATCATTTTTCAGTCGAGCCATGCAGCAAGTCTGTTGTTTTTTCAATTGCTGCTGTCGAGCAAAGAGCGGTAATTTGGTGAAAGCCAACATGGGAAAAAAGAAAGAAAAAAACCTGTTGTATGAGATTTTTCATTTGTTTTGACCCCCCCAGGCATTCGTGTGTTTTTATTGTTTTTGTGGCCTTACTCTGCACTGTCACAAAGAACAGCTCATCAACTCCTGAACCATAGAGCATTATGTTTTTAGTATGTTAGTGCATCTCCTCTTTAGCATGTCAGCATTTATGTGTGTGTGTGTGTGTGTGTGTGTGTATATATATATATATATATACAACCCCCTCACCACTGCCTAAAATTAGCGGGAGATGAAAAAAAAGGGAGTGCAAACCAGACCTTTTTTTCCTTTTGTTTTTTAGAAATCTGTGTTCGCTGTGCTTGGCAAAAATAAATAAGAGTTAGACTGCAAGGGCTTTCCAGATCTCAGCAGCTACAGCAGGATGATGAAATCTCTGGGTACAAACAGATGCTGCAGAGTTAAAGGATTGAATTAAGACTGCACCTGCTGTTACGTGCACACCGGTGCTCATGGGAAATACTGAATGACTAATCACTCAACTCATGATAATAATATTCATATTATTACTACTCTAATTATTATTATTACTATATTAGTAGTAACAGTAGTACTGTTAGTAGAGGTAGTATTACTAATGTACTGTATGTTTTTCCTGCATGCTAATTTGATTGTTCCATTTATGTTCCTGCGAGTCATTGATAGGTTGTAAGTATAGTATCTATGTCAAGACAAGCTGCTTTTCAGAAACCCCTCATAGAGCTATCAGCTGTGGGGGAGAGGCAGGAATGTATGCATTTGATTGATAAAATGGAAGTAATTGCTCTTACATGTGTTAATATGACACACAAAAGCTGTGCCAAACACATAAGCACTGACTGGAGGTTTATACTGTGTGAAGGTGACATTTGACCAGCTACTGCAGTATATGGCATGCATGGGTCACTGTGTAGAAGATGGTGTGCTGTATTATTCAGTCTCCAAACTAATGTTCTCATACAAGGCCACTTAGCTACAGCCATTTGACTTATTCATATACACAGATAGATGCTTCGCAGGGACAATTCAGGTCAAGTGGCTTGCCTGGGAGCACGAATTGGGGCTGGAACGTGCAAACTTCCTGTTGCACGGCCAGGAGGCAGATAGTTTTTAGGGCACAACACTGACAGAGATAAGCATTGTTTGCATGAACAGTCGCTGTACAGCTCAGTCAGAATCATACAAAAACCCGTGCAAAGGAATGGAAAGTGACATTGAGTATATTAAAAGGCAGTGCCTGACATTTGAGTTCATGTTTTGATAAGAGAGAAATATTCACTACAGAGCAAGAACCCATAGGGGTCGCGCCAGGGAGCCAGATTCAATCCATCAGTCAGCTGAGCAGGCTGGCGTACACCGAGGGAAATTAAGTGAAGAAAAAGAGTACACAGAGACCTTTGAATGGCAAGAAGATGCTTTTTCTGCAAGTGTGGCTGGAGCATGGACACTACGATGCATCACAGGCAAAAAAGACTTGCAGTAATTTTCTCAAACTGTATGCTGACACTTGTTTGTGATCCTTATCCATTTTCTATTGATAATATTCTGAATCTGTGCGTCTACAATCATGGATCTCTGTGCCATCACAATCAAGCATCCTTTTCTCTATGGTAATGAATCATTGCTGGGTCTGCGCCTTTGTGTCTGTCACAATACATCTTTTCCCTATATATATATTACAATCTAGCATCTCACAATTTGGCTGCTCTGTGTCTGTCACAATCCAGCATCTGTGTCTGTCACAATCCAGTGTCTGTCAAAATCCAGCATCTCTGTGTTAATCAATGACACGTCATTATTATTCTCACTACCATCTCTCTGGATTTTATTTATGTCATCTTTGCTGCAGAATTTAACTTTTTTTTTTTTTTAGAAATTGTGCTTAACACAAGGTTGATCTGCTCATTCTTGGCCCTGATGTTTTGCGATGTTATCTGTAACAATGTTTTATTGCCCGTTTTCTTTTCTCCTCCAGTTTGCAGAGCCTTGTTTTAATTGTCAGCTTGTTATGCTGTTGCAACTCTCCCCTGCTGTTTTCAGAGGGTGTGCATGAACGCTTGGCAGAAGCGCTTTCTCAGACATGTATGCAGCTGAAAGTACCTGCACCCAGTTCACCAGAGGAGGTGCTGTTGATCAGCTCTCCATACCTGGTGTACCCTCCAGCCATTTTCACTGCAATGAGAAAAACACTCACATCTAGACTTGCCACACAAGGAGTCTACGTTATGATTAGGATATGTAAACTGTATGCCATTTAGGCTCATTCATTTCCCTCTGTCTGTGGATATATGCATTTATTACTCATAAATCATGCCAAATAATATACACATTAAAATATGGGTGATATTTTACTCACATGTCAGGAATGAAAAGAGGAGAGTATCTCATGTAACACAGGTGGTAATTATATGTGTGCGATGATAAGCAGTAGTAATTACTTTCTAATTACTTTACTCAAAACTGGCTTATGAATGTATGTGTGTGTGTGTGTGTGTGTGTGTGTGTGTGTGTGTGTGTGTGTGTGTGTGTGTGTGTGTGTGTGTGTGTGTTTGTGCATGTCTACCATTCTATATGTATATGCATTTTCCATGTTGTCGTATTCTTGTAACACTGAGAAAAAAATTTTGTTCAAAGACTAATGATAGACATATTGGAATATTTCCGCAGTTGTGGAGGACGAAAAGGATCATATTTGTTATTTGCATTAAAGAAAATAAAAAATGTCTGAACATGACAAAGAACACAGAGCTGAAAAGTGTGGTTGATGTGGATAACACGCCCAATGGCTCTCGTCCCATCTGGGTGTGTTTTCAAAATTTCATTTTTGACAGTGTTCTTTTTACTTGTGAACATTTCCTATCGAAGGCAAGGGAACCTTGTTAGTATTGCCTGCTCTCCATGTTTTTTTTTTTTTTTGTTTTTATTTCAGAAGTCCTTTGCAGGGATAATGTAAGAACTTCTGTATCAAGCAAGATTTTTCTGAAAGAGAAAAGGAACAAAAAGGGGGAAAAGTTAGACAGTATGAAAGTTATCGACAGAAGAGCAAAGCAAAAGAGTTCATTACAAAAATCTGGTTTTACATGTTACAACAAGACCTGTACTTTATTCAGCTGATAAAAATAATTAAACACATTAAAACACATATATAAATCAATTAATACAGATTCTGTGAGCATCACACACCTGTGTATGTCAGTTTCTCCTACTGTAACCCTTTCTTCTCCTTCCAACATGTGACTCTACTGGTTAATATGAGCACAAGCCCTTGTGTCTTTCTATGCCTTCTTCTGTAAGCGAGATTGTACCCCTCGACAAAAGTGACCGCAACAAAATATAAAAATTACGCTTTGTCATAAGTCGCGCCAGTGCTAATGGCTGCGTGCATATTATAGTGACCGTCAGACTAAATCCCAGCATTGTGTACGTCTTCTACATGCAACATGTGCACTTGTAAATGCCATGCTAATATACATCCAACGTACGTCCATTTCGAGATACAACCGGTCAGTCAGAACACAACTTGGATGTATATCGGGGAATGGCTGTACATACAAATATTCCAAAATCTGCAACACTTCTGGTCCCAGGCATTTGGGAGAAGGCATACTCAACCTGCACATACATTTTCAGATGAAGAGGTCAAGATAAACTGTGTTTGTGTATCTGAAGATGCCCTTCCGACCGGGACCACATGCCAATCTCTCGTACTGTAACTGACATGAAACACTGTGCTGCAGTATCATTTTCAAACCACATGATGTGACATACAGCTGAAAAATGTCAGCATGAGTCAAGTGCGCCTTTAAAGCTTTGAGGAAAAAAAGAACAAAAAAACACAGACACAAAACAACTCTCTGCATGTGGATGATTAAGAGTCCAGTCATTAGTCATGCAGTTTCACGCAGTTACTCTGGACATTGGATAGAAAATACCCCCTTCAATTTCATGTAGATGTCACTATTGATAGTTGTCACCCATTGGATCCCTCCACATCTGGTATCCTAATGCCTAGAAGGCTAGCTGACACAGTGTCAGCCTGTAGTCTAGTGGCTAAGGTATGTGATTGGGGCCCTTCAGGTTGGTGGTCCTAGTCCCAGCCTAGCCAGAGCAAAATACCATTGCTTTTGGGCTGTTGAGCAAGGCCTTCAACCCCCACATCGCTCCCAGGGGGATTGGTCTTTGGTTAACCTAATCAACTGTAAGTCGCTTTGGAGAAAGACATCTGCTAAATGACTATAATGTTGAACTTAGCAATAGCCCACTGCCCTTATACACTGTGCTCATGTCAAACTGCTGCTGTTAACCAGGTGTAAGATTGGTTGGTACTTGGACAATAAGTGAAATAAACAGCTGGAGTGATCATCCAGTCAAGCAAAGGGGCCACTCTACTGCATGCAAAACTGTCATTTTGATGAGACATTAAACCAAGGTCTGGATTTACTGTGGTCATGGAATATGTCAATACACAATAGGTGTACATGATTGCACAATCTGCCATCTGCATTTCCCAGGCTAAATTTCCACCATTATATTTGATTGGGCACAGAATCTCTTTGCTTCTGTATTCACTTTGATTGCCCAGGTTGGTTCTATAAAAAGATGGAAAAGAGTTCTCTGTAGATGTACTTCGTTAAATAAGTCAAACTTGTTGGACAGAGTAATGAACATTCACTTAGTTAAACCTCACATGGACAAATAATGCAAGGCACACATTGGCACAACTATACGAATAACACTGTTGGAGAGCAGCTTGCACTTATCCACTAGCTCTCCTGAATGTCTTGCTGTTCCTTCATAATGGTGCTCACATTTAATGCTGTGGCAATAACAGAAGAGTACATAATACACTACTGCTCGCTTGTCATCAGGGAGTCTCAACAGCACACAATCTCACGGTTTATCACAGAGAGAGAATCACAAAAAAAAAAAAAAAAACTCCTTTTTTAGATGAGCTCTCATTGGCTGACAGCAGTCTACATTTTCAACATTTGCCCTTGTCCATCTCACACTACAAGAGGTGAATAGATTTTTTTTTTTTTATTTTTGATAACAGACAAACATGCTTGGAAACAATAATAATAATAATAAAAAAAGCCAGCAGGACACCCCCCACACAAGGAGGGTCACAATTCAGTCATTGACCCACTCTCACAGGAAGGTCATCCATGCTAACCAAACGATCAAATTAACCTCCTGACAAAAGATTTCCGATTTGAACTAAAAAAAAAAAAAAACACATCGCCTGGGATGACTAAATTGGGCATAAAATCCTGCAGTATGAAACAGACATAAATCAAAAGTGTGGCTTACACACAGAGCCTCTCAGCCAGCTCTTGTCGGGGTAGGTGAAACTTGATACTGTGATCTCTGCCCTGTGAGCTGAGATGACTGACATGAGGGCACACTCTTTTTGATCCACAAACCACAGAGAAAACCGTACGCGCCTGTATTAGCTCAAGCAAATAAACCATCCACAGGTTTTGCTTGCTTTGTCTGCATTCGTCATCTTTTATATATAAATATATATGGCATTTAGCAGCACAGAAAAATGACTGTGTGGCAATATGCAAATGATATTTCTAGGGATACTCTAAGAAATGCAAATGTGACAGTAGGAAAATACTTCAGTGTTTCCTCGGCTCTGTTCTTATTGTCCAATGTGCATAATGAATGTTCCATGTAAGTTCCTGTGAATCATATGCATTTAGTTATGGTACAAATCACAAGGTTACACTATAAATATACAGTTGCTCTTGACTTACGTCAGGATTTGCAAACTCAGGAACTGCATGAGACAGGAAATGTTTGCAATTGGTCCTTTAACTCTTGATAAAGCAGCCAATGTCATATAAAATATGAAATTGCACAATGTACTGCACATAATTAAAATATATAAACACATTTTTTATCATGATTCTGACTATAAAATGTAAATATAAAAAATATGCACACATATGAGAAAAAGAATAATGAGGCAAACAATGACTAAATGACTCTTCACACAGGATTGGTGTCAGCAGAAGTACTCATTGGCGTAATTATTATGAAAGCATTCTGGTGATTTTTATTTTTTAGATTGTTTTTTTTTTTTGTTTTACAAAATAATAATAATACTTAAATGCAGCTACTGCATAATATAATGCTGGTGAGTGTATCAGTTGTGAAAATTACCAATTAATTCCTACAGGAAGTCTTTTAGGCTAGTGGACATGTCCTGCAGGTGCAGCGCAGAGGTTGCACCTCCTCTATCATGGCTGTTTCTATGGTAATTTCTACATGTTCGGTTTCTGTCATGGGCAAGCAACTGCTTGCATTCTTTTGCTTCCTGGGAAAATTCTTTTTCAAACCCACAGACTTGCCAGGGTTAATGAGCGAAACTGTTCCCACTTATCACACCTGAATGCTATTCGTGTTTCATAAAATAAGTTTTTCAACTCTCCACTGCAATTCAATTTTCTGTGCGTGTGTGAGTAAAATCTCAACACATCAATACTTTTGTTAGTTGACCTCAGTGTAGGCTGAATTATGACTTGTGTATTTCCACACGAGTCAGTCAGTGTCTCTCGGCATTATGCACTCCAGTGCAGGTCTGAATAAGGCTGTAGGGAAGCAAGAGAAGATGTATCTATAAGCTGTCTGTCAACCTAGTCCGCGAGTAGAATCATGGCACTGAAATACTTACAGAATGAAATTAGAAAGGTGCAAACACGTTTTCACTTTCATAATTTATAATATCATTTTTTGGACTACAACCAGGCCCACATTGTCACATAATACTTTAAACAGAAAGAAACCCTAGACAACTGACTCCTTCCCATCCCTTGTATTGGCAGCATGCCAGGCATGCAAGCTCTCTTTTCATTCCATCAGGCCTCTCTTCCCCTCCTCACCACCCACACTATGCAGCTCCTGGTCCAGGTCCTGCTCCTCTCCTGCCTGGACCGCTGCAGCTTCCTTCCCACAGACCTACAGTTCTGTACCACGGAACCCCTACGGCTAACACAGACCGCTGCGGCACAGTCTTCCCAAACGCGTCCATGTCATTCGCTGCCTCATCTCACCACACCGGCTTCCCGTCACAGCTCACGTCAGATTTACCACCATGGGCCTAGCTGACAGTGGAATGAGTGGAACAGCTCCACTGTACGTCCAGTCGGCCTTCAAACCCTAAACCCCTCCCTTATGTTCTACAGACTCAAGTTGATTGATGGATCCCTCTCTGTGTGGTCGAGTCTCCCAGTCATGATGCCTGTCTGTACTGGCCCCCCAGCGGTGGATTATACTTACCAAGGTCAGGACAGCAGAGTCGGGGTCATAATCTGCCAGACTGCATCCTGAAACACATTTAAATTGCAGATGGCATGAGGTGTCCACAAGACATGTGACATGGCTATCAATTGTACTGTGACAAATGCATTAGCCTGTTTTCATTACCTGTACTGTTATGTGTATTGTGTTTTAAGATGTAATCATACATGCTTTAAAGTTACATATACAAAGTCAGACAAGCTTCTGTCTTTTTCATTATATATATTTCACAATTCATAAATGTACATAATTTAACTTTTTTTTTCTTAATTTCAGAATTTATTTATTTATTTGAGAGGGTCTGCTGACTGTAGTTTAGCAAAATGCTTATCAATTACAGCGTGACATTCCTAGTTTGTCAGCAGTTTCCCCGTCAGCTCAGCGTGTGATGAAACGGCACTCTTGTCCATCTCCTGTCAAAATATAAGCCATGAGGCTGAGGTCTATAGTTGTAGTCTGTAGTTTCCTCCATCTCGCTTTACCTGCTTTACTAAATATGTGAATTTGCTACTTTTTTTTTTAAGGTTAGTTGCAGGTAAAATTGGAGGTGCTACCTGATGATTTGGACCAATGACCACATTGGCTTTGGAGAGAAAATCATTTTTGATTTGTTCAAGCCAATGGGTGCCAGCTGGGTGCAGCTCTACCCTAACAGAGCTCATGAAGGATCATTTAAAATCGTTACTATTAAAAAGATCACTGAACCTCAACACCCCACCCCACCCCACCCCCCATACAAAAATACAAATAAAAAAAAAGACTTTTAGGAGTGACCAGTCAGGGATCTCAGTAGTATTATTTCCTGTCTCGTGAAACTGATCAAAATCTGACCCATTTTCCGGTCAAAGATCAATTGCAGGGCTTTCTTAAACTTCGTTTTGAGATGTATGCAAAAAATAGTGAATGATAGTGCATAAAATATTTCAAATTTTGGTATGAATCCAGTATTCTCATTTATGTAGCTGCTTTCCCTTTTGATATACATGTTATGCTGAGGCTACATATGTCACGTCCGATGACTCACTCATACTCCAAGGCAAAACTTTACATTTTTTATCATAGCGAATCATTCCTCATTGAAAAAATGAGATGAAAAAAACATTATTTCTCTTCACAATTTCATCTCACGACGTGTAGTCTTATGTGTTAACAATAAAAATGGTTAGCAAGCGTTTAAATTTGCTGCTGAAGAGATTGAGCCATTCTGTTCTTTTTTTCCACTTTCAGTGGGCTGTTCAGCTTAGTGCTAAAAAGGCCAGGATGTTGTGACCTGCACTGACCCAGAGATGACACACACGCACGCGTGCGCACACACGCACACATACATACACACAAGCACACACTCACACACACGGGTCAGCAGACAGATTGCGATGCTGAACAGGATGACTTGCTAGCCCGGGGGTCCACCC
Organism: Albula goreensis; assembly: GCA_022829145.1. Taxonomy (NCBI): domain Eukaryota; kingdom Metazoa; phylum Chordata; class Actinopteri; order Albuliformes; family Albulidae; genus Albula; species Albula goreensis. The sequence goes on along the minus strand of CM040745.1, from coordinate 4,661,935 downwards.
TGCATGCCACATGCTGTCTTTCCTGCCCCTCTCATCCTGAGCTGGAGCTGGGGCAGGCCCCCTCTCCCTCCTGGGGACCGATCCTTTGGCTAGCTCACTTCCTTAAGCAATGCACGGCAGCTCAATTAAAACCAATGCTCATTTCAGAGTACCCGCAAGAATAAATCGCATGGAGAGAGAAACAAGACACACAGTCACACACACACACACCTTTGATGCATGTGTGAGTTATTAAATAAACTATCAGATGGGCTGTCCTTACACATGCAGCATCAGACAATAATAATAATAATATAATTATTCTTATTAATAATTATTCTTAATAAAATATGATTATAATTATTATTATTATTGAAATAAAAGAAACTTCCTGATTTTCTTCATACATTTTATTCATCAAAAACTGGAATCAATGGTCTAAAGTGACAAAACAGTGTAGACATTTTGCAAATATTACAAATAAATACAGAAAGCAAAATCAAGAAAGGGGAAAAAGGATTTTGAATAAATTGATTTATATTGCCCCCTAATGGTCAAAATAAGTAATTTTTGTAAGTAATAGTTGTAAACTTCAGAAAGTGTTGGGTCGGGGTTCTCTTGCTTTGTCACAACAGTGGAATTACTTTATGGTTGATATCAACTCTGGACTATCTGCTTAAAACCAAAGGTTTGACACAGTCTTGAGAGCAGTCAGGGTCATGCCTGAACATTTCTGACAGTAGATTATTGGCTTGGGTTATGGTCAGAGTTACACCACAACAGTGTGTGAGAAGTTATTAACGCACATATTTATGAGCCGGGAAACTGAGGTAGGGTAGTTGGGCATTCCAAATGGGAAATTAAATAAAATTTAAAAAACAATAAATAATAAAAAAAAATGGTTATGTGTCTGAGCTTCATTACAGTGAATTGCAGCATACTTTGGCTCACAGTGAGCCGGTATCAGGACTGAGGTGCTGAATATACTGAAAGTATAACTTTTTTTTTTTTCTTAGGTAGATCATACAGTATTTAATATAGGTGGATTTTACAAAGAAGAGTCAGAATTTGTAGTCTGAATGGTTGTAAAAAACATAGCCAGAAGCTGAGACTTGCGTACTATATTTTTTTAATTGGAAAAACAACATGGTCAAAATGGGTATATTTTTGTAAGATAGCGCCAGAGGATGAAATCTGACCAGGTGTGTGGTTTGTAGGGTAAGTGATGTAGATTTCTGTAGGCAGCTGGTCTCTTATTCCAGAGGTCAGGTGGCAGTGTGTGTCCACGGAGGTGGGCTGGCCAGGTGAGTGGAGGTAGGTGGGCAGGGAGCTCACGCCAGGGCGGAAGGTTCCAGAAGGTTCCTGTGATTGACTGAAGGCAGGACGGGGTCCTGGCCTCCACTGCCCAGCAGGCAGTACCAGGGTCTGGATACTCCATGTGAGCAGCGATCAACAGGAAGAAGGTGAAGGGAGGCAAGGTGAGGGGAGACGTGGCTGTGTCCAGGGAGGCTTATGGCCTACCTGGTAACAGTGCTTCTCCTCACCTTCAAAAAAATTATCCTGAAAAAATATTACCAAGGTCAGACAAATTGAAACTTTCATAACACATGGACGAATAATATTCATTGCTGTAAAATCTATGGACTGTTGTGCTTTCTGAAAGGTCAGTACCATTTACAATGTGTTCAGCTTATTTGTTTTCATTTGCTCATATGCATTACTTGAGAGCTTATTTTTTATTTATTTATTTCACTGTACTTGTACATTGGGAGTAATATTTGACCCAGAGAGATGAGTGCTGCCTCCTGGTCCACCGATACCTTTCTCAGAAACAAATAAGTATTCCCAGGTGGTGTCCAATCCACATTGTAAACCCTAATTTAACTCCGCCTCAGGTTGTGCAGGTGGAAGCGGGGGGGGGGGGGTTCACTAATTAAATGGGCTGAAGCGGTTTGGTGACACAAGCAGAAATGTCAGCAAACAGAGAGCTGTGGTACACCAGGAGAGTAGTACACAAGTTTGCACTGGAGGCTGGATACAGCAGATGACAAGACTCAGGCAGGTTATTTTCTTATTTTAATTTATCTCCAATGTTTTATTTTGTTTTTCTTTCCCAACCTGCACCAAAACTTGTTGATCTGTCGCTAGCAACACTTCCTCCCCACCGCAGGACTCAACAGCAATAAGCTTGTGACTGCACCAATTCATGTGATGACTAAATAGCATCTTTCCTCACTGCACCCCCAAACACTTGCATAATGACCATGTCAACCCAGTGTGGGTTCCCACAGGCACCCGGCCTGACTGCCAGAGTTTGATGTGACCAAGAGAAGTAGCCTGCTTATCCAACCCACGCCCCCACCCTATTCCCTGGTGAGGCCGAGCCAATTGTTACCCTGTCAACCAGTAGCTCTGGCCACAGCTAGGACTGGCACAAACAGGACATGAGGGCTTTCGCTTTGCTTTCCAGAACACACTCTGCTTTACAGCATGGCCCAATGGGAGGCCCAGACAAGTTCTTTGAATGTAGACCAAATCAAAACAGGAGTCTCCGGTCACAATAGTAACCTGCTCTGTGAAGAAGACAGTGTGGTTTGGCTCATTGTCATTACAGCATATAGCAAATGTTCCGCTGAAGGTTGATTTAAATAGGTTTTATGAAGCTAACTTTTCTCACGCAATTCAGCGTACAAGCTTTGCTCAAGAGTCCTAGTAAAATTTCCAACCAGATATTCAAACCTGCGACCTCTTAGTTAAAAGCCCATAATATAACAAAGCAACTTAAAAAAATGAAAGAATAGCTAAAACAATGCATGGTGAACGCCAGATTAGTTCGGCCGTGTTTCCAATAGTGTAGTCTTTTCCCTGAAAATACTGATCTCCAAAGGGGTCAGAAGTCTCTCACTCGGCAGTGCAGCACTCCATGCAAGAAGCTGTTGTGCTTTATCAGCCTGTGTTAGCTCGTTAGCTGTGCAGTCCCCCAGCACTGGTGTTGCTGTGCTTTATCAGCCTGTGTTAGCTTGTTAGCTGTGCAGTCCCCCAGCACTGGTGTTGCTGTGCTTTATCAGCCTGTGTTAGCTCGTTAGCTGTGCAGTCCCCCAGCACTGGTGCTGTTGTGCATTAGCTGTATCAGCCTGTGTTAGCTCGTTAGCTGTGCAGTCCCCCAGCACTGGTGCTGTTGTGCTTTATCAGCCTGTGTTAGCTCGTTAGCTGTGCAGTCCCCCAGCACTGGTGTTGCTGTGCTTTATCAGCCTGTGTTAGCTCGTTAGTTGTGCAGTCCCCCAGCACTGGTGTTGCTGTGCTTTATCAGCCTGTGTTAGCTCGTTAGCTGTGCAGTCCCCCAGCACTGGTGCTGTTGTGCTTTATCAGCCTGTGTTAGCTCGTTAGCTGTGCTGTCCCCCAGCACTGGTGCTGTTGTGCTTTAATAGTCTGTGTTAGCTCGTTAGCAACACATTTCCCCAGCACTGCAGCTGCTGTGCTGTACCAGCCTTGGTCTATTCATAATACGTGCATTCCCTCAACAGAAATGCTGTTATGCTTCACTATCCTCAGCTAGCTTTTCAGCTGCAGAGACCCCCAGCGCTGGTACTGCTTTCCTTTACCGGCCTGGGGCAGCGTGTTAGCTGTGCAGTCTCCCAGCATCGATGCAGTGTTGTGTTTAAAAAGTTTGTGTTAGCTCGTTAGCTGTGCAGTCCCCCAGCACTGAGGCTGTTTTACTACGTGGTTTTCAAGGAGAAAAAGAAGCACACGTTGTACTCCTTGAGCACTTACAATGACAGTGGTCACAGCAGTGATGGGGCAGGTCTACAACAGTAACTGGTTAATCCCAACAGCAATACAAAAAATTAAAAAATTACAGTTTACATTTAAAAAAGATTATTTCATCATCCGTTTCACAGAATCGTCATTCGCTAGGAATCAAGAGCTAACATTTTGTTAAACTGACTAGAGGAACTGCCTCCCCCACAACCTACCGTACTGGGTGAAAGATCGATACCGCAGCATCCCGGTGGTTCCCAGTGGTTAAGGAATGAGAAGTGATCTGTTGGTTTTCTATCTCTCCCCTCCTGGGCCAGGAATAAGGTCATCACTGTCAGAGCCGGTTAGCCTTTTACTCTGTGCTTGGACATGAGCAGGAGAACAGGCTCACAGACTGAGGCTGCTAGAAATGTAGTGCAGCGGTAAAGCCCCAAATCTCCCCAAAAATCTCCTGTACGTGCATTTTACATCATCACTACATACATTGCTGATTTAAATAGGACTGCATAAACACAACCCTTCATGACTGCAAAGAGTCATAAATCTGCATGTTTGGCCTACTGCAACATTTTTGTCAGCAAGAGAGAAATAAAAGTCCATTGCAATAGCAGCAGTAGTTCAATAAACTCTATGTATAAAAAAAAGAAAAAATGTGGAGAAGTTGGGGCTAAAGGTTTTAAAAAAGCTTGGAAAAAACAGAAAATTGCTTCAGCTCTATTTTGGCCTTTGCACTGACAAAACATTTCAGCAAATTGTGTTAATGACAACAATGGTTTAGTTATGTCTGCCTACTATAATATTCACTCACCTCAGATGGATAAAGCATGACATGTTCTCTCAAACAGCAAAACAGATTCTCCTCAGAGGAGCAAGGGACACAATGCTGAATGTTTAAAAAAAAATGCCCCCTCAACTGTCTCAATTTTCCAGCATGCACTTAAACTGCTGGTGTTCTGCAGCATTTTCAGTTTCAGAGGAAGAGTTTGAGTTTTATCCATATGTAAATGTAACATACATTTCTGCTGAGGACTGTGGACAACATGGCCTATTACTTGAAGGTACAAGCATGAGAACACTACCCGGCTCCATGTTTGAAAATGACATTCCTGGGGGATCTCTAATTTAGGAATAAAAAAACAAACTCTAAGGCACTGTGAGTCTCTTAGGTACAGGGGAGTGGATGGCATCTGTGTTTGGACTCAGACACAGATACTATCATAGACCACACTACACTGTACCACTCAAATCCAACTCCCCTGGGAAATGGCTCTCAACGCAAAGGGAAACTTTTTGTACCAGGTACAGATCCCATTAGCAATTACCTTCATGCGTGGAAAGAGACGGGGGTCCCTCTGGCGCTGAGCCTGTCCTGTCTCTGAATGTTAACACCGACCTGGTAAGGGCTGGAGATGTCACTTCTGAACCCTTGAAAATAAATCCTCCTAACTAGTCCTGATAGCTCTGTGTATAGCTTTCGCTCCACTGGACTCTCTATCGTCAGAGCAGGGATGGTTTTTCTTTTCCTTTTTTTATTTTTTCTAACGTCCTTGCCTTCCCAGGTGGAAACCTGCTAAATTGAACACAGAAGAGCAAAGTGAAGCTCTAAAATGACACTGGGGATCCACTGAGGAGCACACATTGTCGACTATGGAAGTGGACTTTGGCGCAAAGGATGGGGGGGAGGGGGAAGGGGGAGCAAGAGGGGGTTGCAGGCTCACTTCCTCTAGCTGCTCTAAATATGATTATGGATCTTGAGTAGAAAATGTTTGCATCCTATGGCACTGTTGGTTTAGGTTTGAATGAGTTTTTTGGGGGCAAAGGTGAAAACACTGAAAAATAAGACTGCAAAAGCAACACCTTTTTTGTGCATTATGTTCTTCTCAATAAGACTGCACACCATTAGAAATCAAGTGGAAGCAAAGTGCCAAACCAGCCAACACATTGAAAAAGTGAATCTACTATAGTCATGATTGTGTATTTATGCTGTAAACAAATGCTTTCAACCATTTTAATAGAATGCATAGTGTAATCAGAGAGTCCTCCAGCATCCAATTTTCCACAGAGCTCTGTAAGCACTCTTGCTGTCTAAGCTTCTGAAAGCCTGTTCCATATAACAGGTGAAAGGCAGTGTTCTCTGTTGCAGTATGCCTCCCTGTCAGTGGCAGTACCGTTTTAGACTACAAGGCTGAGAAACCAAAGGATTGTACTTCACAAAGAGAATGCATTTCATTGGCTTGGCTGGACAAGTACAGTTTAAGCCAGTCTGTTATATCTCAAAGGAATAAAAGAAAAAAAAAACACATTTGATAATATTGTATGAAATGTTGAAGTGGAAGGCCATGCATTTCACCTGAACTCCACGTATTTATTTATGATTTATTTTGTGTATCATGTGCATCTTAAAACGTTGTAACTGCAGGATAGTATGATATAGTTTTCCTTTTCACCGAAGGCACTTCTCAGGCTTCACAGCAAAGCAATTGATGGTTTCTGGGTTGAATTCCCTGCAAAATAGACCAGAAACAATTCTGTTTCATAAAGTAAACAGAATTCATTGCCTTGACAGACAAGCAATGTGAATTAAATAGCTGTCATTTTTAAAGGCCTCGGCAGTTTCAATAGGTTGTGATCACATCTTCTGTTTATTTTTGAGCCTGCTCCTCTAATGGGCATGAGGAAATTAAATACACATATCTCGGAAAAATTTGCATCCGCAGAGAAATTTAAATTTTAAAAACGAGAGCCACCAAATCAACAGTGTTGCTTTTTCTAGTATTAAAGAAGCCAACAAGCATTTTACTGTGTTTGTTGTCATTTCACTTGTTTTTGTGCTGGTCTAGGTATGAAGTTAGCATACAACAATCATATATAATATGAAAATAAAAGAAACCCAGGACACCCAGGGCTCATTCAAAAGTCGTTTCATGACGATGTCTGATCCCTCTGAGTTGAAGTAACTCATTAATGTAATGGGACAAATCCATAAATGAGGTGATTTTCTCTCCTCCTCCAAACACCGTGGAGGTGTCACTTCATTACAAACAATCTGTCACAACATGCAAAGCTCCTGCTGATGAATATGTAATTCCTTCAAATTCATACATTAATTCTGTTCATACAAAAATGCTTAACAGGATCTTTTTTTATAGAAATAAATTTGTTTTATCACCTCTTTTTTGGTGTATCTGTAGAGTCATGCAGTGAAATAGCCCACTGAGGTGCAGCTTAATCACAAACCAGAAATGAAAGCTGTCATATCAAACATTAAATGCAAAAATGGAAAAACTTAAAAACATGAAAATCATCCATATTCTTTAAACAATAACACTTGTATATGACTGTTCTAAATGAATCAGTGCTACTCTGCTCCAGCCAGAGTCAGACCAAAGGGATCAGACTCCAGTCCAGGAGGACTTTGGTTTTGGTTCGTTTTTGGTGTGCCTTGGCATTTGAGAGCTTAATTTCTGTCATTGATCAGCTATAGATTTCGCACTCATTGTGTCTCAGGCCTAAAACAACATACTGATTGAAAGGAGACCACAAAGAAACCAACTGACACTGTGGTAGCCTAGCAATTTAACACTCCTTGACCACTTGAAGCTTGCCTCCATTTCGTGTAGGCCAGCTGAAGGGAATCACATTTATTGTGCTGCGTTCTTTGTGCTCTTCTACCTTGACGTGTCTTAGTATCCACACACAATGACACACACATGGACACAGGCACAGTTGCACACAGACACTGCCTACGCACAGAAGGATTGTCAAACTCTCATCGTAGAAGATATACTGTCTGCAGGTGTCAGTGGTTTCCTTTAAGTAAGTTTCCAGTAAACAGAATGTAATCTTTAGCCAGTCAGTTACTTAATCGTGACACTCCAGCACTGGAGTTTGACAGTCCCTGCTGTATGATAGACATAATCTGTTGCTGTAGTGTACATAGGAGGTCCAGGCTGGGTCCATGTTGCGGCCCTTTCCTGTATAAACATATTTCCAAGATATCTTCATAGCTAAGAACTGAATTGCGATGGCATCACATAGGAGATATGGGAATTTGAGTTTGTGAGGCGTGTAGGACATCAGTGGACACCAGAGGGAGCTGTTGAATCTCAAATGGAAAGAGATCGCTTTTAGTTGTGGGGGAGCAAAGATAAAAATACACTTCTCTTTTTTCTTCTGCATAATAACAATGCTAAGAATGAGTAAACACATGCAGTTTCATGTGCATATCCTATATTGTTATGTAATACATAATGTATGACATATAAGCATGACATAAACATGCATAATATCCCTGATATGTGGTTGTTGTGATGTAATTATCAATCTTTTATTTCCATTTTGTGATATTTATTTTTCTTGTATTTTTTTCTTTTAATTTATTCATTCTTCTCATGAAATGCGCTCCGTGGTGCAGCCAATGAAAATCTGTTTGTGACAAACGAGGTTCATCAAGTAAAACAATTGATTGATTGATCGATAGATTGAATCCCACGTGGAGTGCTACTGTTGTAGCAAGGTACTTAACCTGAATTGCTTCAGTAAATATCGAGCAGTCTGGTCTGGCTTGTGGCAGGTCCATAGCTCATGATAACTTATCATTTCAGGCATGCTAGCATACTACAGGAGCTGTTACAGTTTGCTCTCCACTGGATGGGTTTCAGGGGTGTGGCTTCATGAGAGATAGGAAATACACGGTGGTCCATTGGCTAGTAATTAATCATTTAGGCATTGCACAGACACTCTTATCCACAGAAAATTGCACAGTTTACATTTACGCACAGTACCCATTCATATAGTTGGATATTTACCAAAGCAAGTCAGGTTAAGTGCCTTGATTTAGGGTAAAACAACAGTGTCCTTATTAGGAATTGAGCGTGCAGGCCCAGCTCTCTAACCATCACACTACAGTGCTGTCACAAAACCGTGTAACTGTATTGTGGAATGACTCCATGGAAAGGTTGGGCTTTTGGCTGAGAACTTAGCTTAGCAACCCTATTCGATGTGATAAATGCGCTGTGAGCACGGGAGCATTTCGGTGTCGGGCCAAAAGCTGATACCTCCTACAGCACAGTATCCTCAACAGGCAAAGCCTCACTTGGCCTCAGTCATTTGGCATGAGGAAGCCACAGGATGGTACTATATGCTTGTTGGCAGCATCAATAATATTCATCAAGCTGTTATCCTGGACTAGGGCACCTGTCATTGAAGTAAATAAGCACATTACACTGTACAATCAGTTATACTGTATGTATATATATATATATATATATATATATATATATATATATATATATGTAACTGAGTATTGAAGTCAACGTTTACCTGAAAGTGTTACATGTGTATCAAAGTTGGAGTCCCATTTCAATTCAGTCAGCTGAGGAAATAAAAATAAATGTAACCTTACTATGTGTTGTGAAATGCACTGTCAGAAAAGCAATGCGCCATCGATCCATAAATCCAGATCAACAAAAGCAGACACACCCGCCTTGACTGGCCATACGTACGCTCTAAAGAGAGGTCTGTGTTGTTAATCCGTGCAGTGGATCTGTGCGACTGCTTGATTGGCTGGCCCCCACACGGTGAGCGTGAACCGTGACGTTCCATGAGCAACGCCGGCGTGTGAAGCCACAAACTCTCCATGAATGATTTACCAACCACCGTGCCGAGCCGCAACGTCTCCTCGGAAACCACCAGAGTGCCGTGAGACACTTCCTGCCCCGCGCTGTGTGCTGTCTGGGAATTCTCTGTCCGTCCGTCCAACAGGAGATTGATTCCACCGGGTGGGCGGTGGGGGTGGGGGGGGGGGGGAGAGGCTGGCGGCGTAGGTACACGGAGGCAGGACGGCGAAATGCCACCACCTGGGAAAATATGGTGTCCAGATGGAGTCTGTACAGATTCCACTGAGTCTGCCTGCGATTAACTCTGCTGCACAGTAACCTCCAATATGCTAACTCAGGCCGGAAAGAGCATCGTAATTCTGTCCGCGCCGTCGTGTAACAGCATTCATTTGCTTAGTGGCCTTTCGCCAAAGTGACAGAGGTCAGATTTATGCAACTGATAAAATAATGAGGCAAAACGGGGCAAATGACCTTGGTCAAGGTCAGCAGAGTAACACTTGGAGCCTTGGGTCTGCAATGTGCTTTTGGGCCTGAGCACAGTGGCAGACTGCCCTCCTCTGCCAGAGCATTAGTGTTACACGAGTGGTCATCTTAAAATGACCAGAAAAAATTTTACAAAAAAATGTAAAAGAACATTTCATGTTATATCTGTTTACCAGTGAATAACAGAAAGTCAATCTGAAACAAATATGAATTCTGCTACAAAGTTGTTTGTATTTATTGGTTGGTAAGTTGTATAAACAACTTACCAATTCACATGTGGCAGCAAATACAGTACATGTACTGCACAGTAACATTTGGTCCATATATGATTATATTAAGTTATAAATACACTCATTATTGATGTGTTCTGCATGTTTCCTTTTTGGGATTTCTGCAGCATGGCTGGATCAAACTATAATGCCTGTGACTGCACTATAATACAGAGAAAGTACAGATGTCACTCAAATTCACTGGCCATTTGTGGCTGTAAAAAACCCACTTCTACTGTGAGAGGGGAACAAGTCCATCATCACAAACACATAAACACACACACACACACACACACACACACACACACACACACACACACACACACACACACACACACACACACACACACACACACACACACACACAGCACACACACACACACACACACACAGACACACAACACACACACACACACACACACACACACGCACACACACACACACACAGACACACACACACGCACACACACACACACACACAGACACACACACACACACACACACTCACACACACAGACACACACTCACACACACACACACACACACATATCACACACACGCACACACACACACAGACACACACACACTCACACACACACACACACACACACACACACACACACACACACACACATACACACATGCATACAATGCAAATGCTAAAATTTTCATGAACCTCTAATGGGGTGATGCTTGGCACAAATCTATACATAACTAATACAGCCATTGGTCCAATCATTGAGTCAGTCACATATACTATATGGTAAGTCCTCCCATTTTTGGTTAAGTGAAACCTCACTCTCCTAAAACTCATCACTACACATTATAGATATGTGAGATATATCTACAGTCAGTCTACAAGACATTTCATTTTATTTCTGTACAAAATAATAAAGAAACAATCAGAGTATTAACTCTGACATCTGGTCCACATCTCAGCGTGATAAACTATAATAAAATATTAAGTGGCTTGCTTGAGGAATCTGATAAAACTTTAATAATGTAAAATACATCGGAATTGAATTCTAACACTCTGTTACAAACTACTGTAACCATCAATCGGAAGGACAAACTGTTTCCTAAACTCAGTAGAATGATCTGAAAGTTATAACCATCTTGAGTCCTGGAGAGGAGTGAATTTTAAAGGGAGTCTGACGGGTAAGTTCTGCACTTCATTTGTGTGGGAACAGCAATGAGCGTTGATATTTCTGCCTGCCAAATTACAGACAATAACACATTTTAGTAGCTGAGAAAATAATACACGCAGATCAATAATTCGGTTTAGATCAGCGTCACGCTCAATGTGATAATTGCGAGAGTTTTCCTCAGTTGTGTCTTTCTTTATTTTTCACGTTTTCATGTTTATGATTAATGTGCAATATAAAACAGGCAAGAAATGACTCAGTATCACTTCAAAGACAATGCACATTGTGTGAAGTCTTGACATAGTTCTAATGCAACGGATCAAAGGGAACCATGGGAAAGTGATATAATACGATGCACACAGAATGATCAAAGTCGTAGTTAAGATTTGAGGCATAATGTATTTCATGACTCTGTGTCAAACCATAATCAAAATGCCGTGGAGATTTCTTCTTTACATTTAAACTACGCTGTCTTTCTCTGGTTCATAGAATAATGAAAGGTGCTGTCAATCAGTACTGTCATGAGGTCAGTGTTAATGAGGAAGGGTTTTGGGACTGCAACCATAGAGTGGAATCACACACACACACACACACACACACACACACACACACACACACACACACACACACACACACACATTCTCAATCATTCAGTTTTTTACTTAGATAATAACTACTCACTCAATTAAAATGCATTCACTCAACTGAGTCGCATTCTTTCCATTGCATTTCAACCACGGGCTCAATTGTAACTTACTCTCTCACTCATTTCCAATGTGTTCACTCAATGACATCTCAGTTACTCACTCACTCAATTATAACTAACTTACATGCTCACTCGGTCTTAATTCACTCACTCACTCACTAACTGCCGCCAGTAAAAGAAAACCCCTGGTTGCAGTATCAGCTCAATGAAATCCCCTGCAGCCATGGTTATGAGCTTCCACAAAGGAGAATCTGGGCTGCACTTATGCAAACTGCAGTGGAACTCTGAATGATGAAATCTGCTGTCTTGGTACTGGATTTGAGTACTTGTATGCAAATATTTAGAATGTTGGGCCAGTTTCATTCAGACTGATACATGAGCAACCAGGAGTTCTCTATACTATAGAGAGTCCATCACATGGGTTTTTGGACATCCATGACATAAAACGTGTTTGAGGTTGTTTTTTAAAATGAGCTTGTCGCACAATCTCTGGTCCGAACAGGGATAAGCAGGCTCTGCTTGGTTTGACTGAGGAGGACGTTGCTGCTTGTCTTTTTTTTTCTGTTCCAGAGTTTCAAAACCTCTCCAGAAGCAACATCTGCCCAGCTGATCTGAGCTTTTCCGAGAGCTGACACAGAAACACGGCTGTAAATGACTGTTCTCTCAAATCGTGAACTCAACCAAGCACAGCGCAGCAGAGTCTGTATCTTATGTTACGCCACACACCTGCACATTGTTGTTACTGGAAATAACAGGGAAAGCCACAATTCATGTTAAGCTGCATGCTCCCTGAAATCATGCATTCAACCCGCTCAGCGCAGCGGGGGCTGCATGTTACGGCACGCCAGACTCGCGTGCGTTGCTGACATGGGGGTGAAAGGGAAGTGCAGCCGCGTTTTATGTCAGGCAGCCTACCTTTAGCGAGCCTCTGCATAATTTACTGGGTCAGCTGTGTTCGGCACGTCCTTTAGATGTGTATCCCTGTCAGCGAGAGAGAGAGGAGAGAGACTGGGTTGAGGACTGCAGCCCGGAGTCCCGCTGACAAATCGTGGCCCACAATCCTTTGGGGACGATGAGTGACGCGGAACCTTTTCCCTCAGGAAAGCATAGGAATGATATGTTTTTATCCACTCCTGGCTAGGAAGCTCCATCTCAACGAAGAGTGATTCTACACATCTAGTGAGAAGTGAACTGGACCCCCAGAGGAAAGGCTAGTGGGGGAGAAAATATAAAAAAGCCTATTTTTGGCTCAGTGTTTAAAAATAAGCCCACGGTATATGGACTGCAGAGATGGGATTGAAAAGCCTGAGACAAGCTCTTTAATGTAGGAGAAGTGCTTGAAGGTGTCGTGTTTCGGGAAGGGTATTATGCGGGATTTCCTTATTTGAGATGATACTTTGAGGTAGACTGTCCATCACTGCCTCTAATTATATGTCCTTGAGGCATGGTTAACAACACTTCATTTTCAAAACACAATTTCAAATAAGATTATGAAAAAGCTCTACGACCTAAAAAAAAAAAAAAAAAAAAAAAGAATGAAGACAGTTTCCCAAAAGGCTCAGACAAGGCCCTGATACGCAGATTGCCGATGAAGAAGTGAAATATACTCTCTGTCTCGGTCCTCCTCAAGCGTGGTCTTCCGGTGGAGCGTTTATAGCTTCGGCATGTGGTCTGTCCCTGTGGACAGAGGCTCTCATGTTTACCAATGTCCTTTGGTCAAGGGACATTTCATTTAATTAAATCCATCAATCACTCAGTTAATAGAAAAAGCTCTTTGGGCCGTTCCCGAAAAATGAATTTCATTTTAAACACACCATGATTTTCCTATTGCTCAGAAAGTCACCCTGTGGATAACCATGTCTGACGAAATGATAATGACAATGATGATGAAAAAAATGAGTGAAAATTTTATTATAAAAAAAGTAGTAATAATGCAAAATAATGATCATGAAAATAACCTTTTTTTAAAGCTTGGATAAGGATTGCTTTGAAATTTGAGTATCCATAAAGAGAACATCTCAGGCAATCTGCATTCCCACTGAGAGTCTGAGTGTGTCTGTAGCCCTGGGGGGTTAGGAGTAAGTGGTTAGCCGGTGCTTAGAAACTGTCAGGTTCTTCCTGTTTTAATTGTTTTGGTGCCAGATGTATTGGACTCTGGTGCGTGACCCAGTGTCGGGGTAGATGGTCCTTGCGGGATGGCCCAATGTCAGGCACCCTGCAGAACAACTGCCTTACCCCGCAGGTCACTCTCGGAGTCTGCGACTGGGGTGACAAACAAGACAGGCTCTCATTCTTTAAGCCACACAAAGGGAGGAAGGAGGAAGGCAGCGGTCAGTGTGCTGGAGGAGGTGAATCCATACCCTGTCTGGAGACATGGATTACATTCACAGACAGATAACGCGCAGTCAGATAATTAACACAGGGTTCCACCACTCACCTTAATTTGCATTATGTCGTTGTCTGTGTGTATGTGTGTGTTTACGTGTGTCTAAGGTAATGTGTGTTTCTGTGTATTCTTATTAGAGAAAGACATGTGCTTCCAGTGCACAGGCAACGAGGTAGTTAAAGCAGAAAAAACTAAAAACAAAAGCCAAAACTACAAAAAAATGACAAAAACACATTTTCACATTTATCTTCTCTTAGACATGTGGATACGGGGAGTCTCAAAAGGCAGAAAAAGTTTCTCCCATCACTCTTGCTTTAGATACATAACATGCATTTTATACATTTTCTTAAACAAAATAATTCAGTGTATTATCATATCTCAATATATTATAAATTTCTCTCTCTCTCTCTCTCTCTCTCTCTCTCTCGCTCCCTCTCTCTCTCTCTCTCTCTCTCTCTCTAACACACACACACAAACTCTACCCCGGGGCACACAAAGCCACACATTGAAAAACTCTACCTGAGCTGAACTGCACAGTTGATTTAAACAGCATTGTCAGTGTGATGGGGTGACTTGAGGCAAACGGAGAGACTTTTATGGGTTGATCATTGGTGTTAATGGACTAAAACTCTACCCCGGGGCTCAGAAGCCGTACTGTATGAGTAAAACTCTACCCCGGGGCTCAGAA
This sequence comes from Albula goreensis, assembly GCA_022829145.1. NCBI lineage: Eukaryota > Metazoa > Chordata > Actinopteri > Albuliformes > Albulidae > Albula > Albula goreensis. The sequence continues at coordinate 4,646,902 of CM040745.1, read as the reverse complement.
GCCGTACTGTATGAGTAAAACTCTACCCCGGGGCTCAGAAGCCGTACTGTATGAGTAAAACTCTACCCCAGGGCTCAGAAGCCGTACTGTATGAGTAAAACTCTACCCCGGGGCTCAGAAGCCGTACTGTATGAGTAAAACTCTACCCCGGGGCTCAGAAGCCGTACTGTATGAGTAAAACTCTACCCCGGGGCTCAGAAGCCGTACTGTATGAGTAAAACTCTACCCCAGGGCTCAGAAGCCGTACTGTATGAGTAAAACTCTACCCCGGGGCTCAGAAGCCGTACTGTATGAGTAAAACTCTACCCCAGGGCTCCTGTATGAGTAAAACTCTCCCCGGCCCTGTACTGTATGGTAAAACTCTACCCCGGGGCTCAGAAGCCGTACTGTATGAGTATAACTCTACCCCGGGGCTCAGAAGCCGTACTGTATGAGTATAACTCTACCCCGGGGCTCAGAAGCCGTACTGTATGAGTAAAACTCTACCCCGGGGCTCAGAAGCCGTACTGTATGAGTAAAACTCTACCCCGGGGCTCAGAAGCCGTACTGTATGAGTATAACTCTTTCTCCTGTAAGGGTCCAGAATGCAGAGATTGGAGGTGTGAACCTGTCATTTAAGTTAATTCGATTCATTTACTCCAATTATTTATTGCACTCATTTATCGTTATCATATTCCATCCTATAAAACTGTTATCTTTCAGAGTCAGATGAGTAATTACTTTGATTGCATCTGTACATTAACTGCAAACGTATGCAATGGCATTCAATTATATAAGATAAACTGATATAAAATAAATCCCCCCTCCCCCGTTCCTGATTCCTTACTTATCTTGAAGTTATTGAAAGGATATTTCACTCACATTGCAGTAAAGAAAAAATGCTTTGCTAACTGCTAGCTGTTGCGCTCTACAGCAAAGTGGATAAAGCAAATACTTTGCTAAGGTGTACTTTAAATGCAGTGGCATAGCTCGAGCGTTGCAGGACACACACACACACACACACACACAAAAGGCAAACCTTTCTTTTAGGACAGAAATGCTGAAATAAGCAATGCTCAGGCTGCTATTACCTCTCCACTTTACTTGACTACCACCATAAAATTAACTGCCATAATAAAACACACACTGGGGAAGCGTGTTTATAATGACACCTTGGAAACCTGCAGGTCATTAATGTTTGACATTCCTCTGTAAAATATTATTTAAGCTATGCTGCAGTCCCTGCATGCATCTGCGCACTTAAATGAGGCGTGTTTATGTGTGCTCTGCAACTCTGCAATGCATGTAGGTCACTATCTGCCTGATGCGATCTGTGTCACGCGTGTGCAGATTCACCGATCCCTATGTCATCCGGATCACTCGTCCCGCTCAGCCAGCCCATCCACATCGAATGTGGATCAGTGGATCTGCGCAGCTCCATGGTTAGTCCCGCCTGGTGGAATGGGACCATAATGCTTTGGATGCAGTGCGGGTGGGTAACTTCTCCCCAGAGAAATGGGCGGTACGCAAAATCTGTTCCTCAGTAAAATGAAATCTGTTATGTGGATTAGGGGGAAAGATGGTGGCTGTGGAGGGCCAAAAGGACTGTTAATCATAATGATCTGATTAATTAAAAAAATGGAAGGATCCATTTGTCTGCCCGTCTCCTGTCTCATTGCAGATGCAGAGCACAAATATGACAGACTCTTTGTGTGCCCACGCTTGGTGTTCACGATTTCAAAGCAAAGGCCCAAATAATGAACAAATCCTTCTGTTGAAATTTGCTTTAAATTCAACGCAGACAATGTTTTTATTAGGTTAGATTTATATCTGTGCTGTCCATAGATGCCCAGTATAAGTAAAATATGAGCACTGGTCTGTATTCAATCAAAAGTTGATCTTCAATTTAGTATTAAAGAGTAATTAAATGAAAGGTAATATTCAGACACAATGAGTTGTCAGGCTTAAGCCTGTAAAGTGTATATTTTAGAGGAAGCCTAAGCAGTAGCAAACATCTGTAAACTTCCACCAACCACAGTGTAAACTTACCAAGAACAAGACTGGTTCTGGCTGGCATGTGAGGTGTGGAAATTACATAATGAGACTGGGCTCATGTTAGTCGAACCACAGCACACATCCACAAACTACATGGTATACATTGACCAATGGGCAAGCATAAAAATCCCCTGAAAATTTCAATCCACTCGCATCTTCAGTTCGTTGTTATGCATTGCTGGAAGTTTTCCTGATGTGTTGTAAAAATGGTCAGTTCAAAAATGAAGCAACGCATCAATTTGAAATGTTTGGTGAAATTGAACAAAACGGCTATGAAATCTTTCGACAAACCTTTACTGAACATGTGGCAGCATTAGTCTCATTATTCTGCAGTTTCTCATGGGATAAATAAACTTTCAGCCTCCCCAGCTAAACAAATCAGTTTCATCAGACTGTGGAAAACCAGGCAACTGCAGGCTCATGCACTGAATGTATGTTGACTTCGAGTTCCTCCAATGGTCTTGGCGGTTTGTAAATACGGCTGCATCCACAGTGTGAAAAAGGGTGACGGTTAGTAGCCAGGGGTATAGGGGGAGTCACACCTGCAGCCACTTTCTCCTGAATCTGGGGAGAAGGTCCTTGGCAGGCAGCTTGGCCAAATGCTGCCTTCAAAAGAACATTGAAAGTTTAGATCAGTGGTATAAATAATATTCTGAAAATTTTCCCAGAACACATTTGTTTTAATGCCAGTATTTAAGTTTGACAGATACATTTTGCATTCCTGTTTTCAGATCTACTTTTCACATCAGAAAAAGGAAAACTACAGTGATCAGTGGTATATTTGAAATGGTAATGTGCAGATGTTAAGCTGATTTTCCTTCTGTGGCTGTATTTACAATTCGCCTCAGAGTAGGAAATTGGTCATAATGGATTAAAAATTCTGAGTGACGCAAAATTGGTCCAATTTCTACTCTTGCAATGAATGTGAGCTATTTAACAAAGTTTCTAAAATACAAATGTGCCATCACAAAAAAAAAAATCCATATAAAAATATGAGACCTCATGTCTCATATCTCATATCTTGAGTCCAGTCTTGAAAGCATGTAAAAACAATTTGAGAGAGTGAATTTTTCCAAAGATGATGACAAAACCGAATTGTTGAAGTGACATCATTCGGATGGGTGGGAAATTTAGTTAAAATGATGGCTATTGTCATATATGTGATAAATCCACCAGCAATGGCAATCAGCAGCCAATTCTCAGGGTTCGCTACGTTGTGCCATTATGCAACAGTGACAATGCTGAATGCAGATGATTCCCATCTAACTTTCAGTATGGCACATGCAAAATACTGCACAGATTTTTATGAACGTGGTCGTTTTCTGTTAGTTTATAAGTTCTGACCTCGCATATACAATTGGATTTCAATTTATGATAAACATATTATAAATGAACATAATTTGAACATATTCTGCTGTACTGTATGGTTTTCAAATTGAACATTTTCTTCAAATGAAAGGATACTGCGATGGCCATCCATCCATAGCTCCCTCCTTGATTGTCAATGCACATTATGATTTTCTGTAGACATCCTCGTCCTTTCTAAGAGCTGTGTCCACACATTATCAGCATACGTCTATAACTCTTTCAATGGTGAATTCTGTGCAAAATGTCCTTTAACGCAGGTCTGAATTCATAACATTCCTAAGAGCAGGTGTAGGGCTCTTGATGAAAAGCTTGCACGTCCAACTTTCATTCTTAGTGGAAAAGGGCACTTTGAGTAACTCTGAGACACTCTGTAAAATGCACCCTGACCCTGAACTCAGCGCTGTACCCCCAAAGCTTCACAGGCTCTTTCTCTGAACACGTGCACTTTTTTAAAGCTGTTGCGGTATTGTACCGTATGCATTTCACCATGAGGGTCCTGTACTTCATGCTGAATAAACGAATGGAAATAATTAAATAAAGCTCACACGGTGATGTACTCGGCTTGACTCAAACGCTACCATCTCCTCTGAGATCACCCCCAGCCGACTTCTGATGTTGTGACACAGCAGGCAAAAAAAACAGACAATAAAACGTGTTCCAGCAACTGTTCCAGATGTAGCCTGCCGTCCATGGGGTGGGGGTGGGGGGGGGGGTCTTCAGCTTTTAAAATATGCATTTTAACAGGTGAAGTCTCACCTCTTCAGGATGCACCTCTTCTTCCCTCCCTAGCTCCCCTACTTAGCAATAGTCTCACTTGTGTCGACCTAATTTTGCTGACTTACAATTCCTGTTGATATTATGTTAACCCTTTGGCACCTCCAGCACTGTAACACCCTTGCCCCGACAAATGCACTTTGTGTTGTTAGTCACTCTGGATAAGAGCGTCTGCTAAATACCAATAATTTAATGTAATGTGTAATGCTTGTTTTCAGTAGATGCAATGCCTGATTTGACCAGCAGGTGTCAGAGTAGTCAGATATGAGCACATATGCCAATGGAACCTTATTTGCTGTCATCAGGAAATGTCTTTAAAAGAAGATTTTTTTGTTTGGGATTCTGTCCATGTGGGGACAAATGTAAAATGTTGATCTCCTTTTGCTTTCCCAGTAGTCTAAACAAGGTAAGACTGTCAAGGGAAACAAAAATAAATGAATAAATAAATATCAATATGGCTCCAATACCAAAATGTTGCAGAATTAAACATCTTGCTTTGGAATTAAGCTCTTGTTTTATCAATGGCTAAATGAGCTAATACACACCAAAGACAGACACATATGTTTATGGAACTGTTACTGTGAACAGCATTAGGGGATAGAACCATCATAGACCACAGTTCTGCAAGGTTATGTAAAAAAGAAATAATGAACGCTTTCATTTCACAACTGGAAACTGTGCCTTTTATGCTTGTGCTTATTTGTATTGTCATATTTGAGTGTGTAGAAGCAGGCGTCAGTTGTGACAATGTGTTGAGAAACTGAACACCCTCAAACATTATGTAAACCTCGTTCGAATCTGTTCAGCGCGGGAGAGCACAGGAATTCAGAGAACACAATTTCCCTTTCTCCGTAAAGACTGCTGTTTCTCTTTTGCAATTCAAAGTCAATACATGGCATGTATATTTATAGCCGCGCATTGAGGACATCACAATCATCATGCCGCTGTGCTCGAAACGTGGAATAACGCGGTGTGTTGGAACGGAGCTGGAGATGGACCCGTGCATCGGATCAGATCAGGCTTGGGCCTACGACACGCGACACGCTGCTGGGAGCGGCAGAGATGCAGCTTGCCTTCCTTTGCCCCGGAGGTCAGGCATGATTCAGAAGTGGAGTACGTCGCGCGGGACGCTGGGAAAACCTGCCTTCCTACCTCACGTTAGCCCAGATTAAATCTCATTTATAACTGCAATGAGCTTTTCTATAAATACCGGGACTCAAAATGCTAAACTCACACTTTCATCTTAAAACTTGCACCACTCAGTGATATGACTGTTGACATATAGATTGAGTTGGGTTTTATGTAAAAATGTATAAACAAACAGTATATTAACACTTAGGTGTATATATATATTTTTTTTTCAAATTACGCATTGAAATGGTCTTTTAGCAGTTTAGCTTTATATTTCATCATCTAACCTAAAATCAAATAAAGTACAATATACCTGTCCCAAAATCTACACCCCAGCCAGGTGGCTGACACTGTTCTGGGATCTCTTTGAAAGTTTTCACTTCAAACCAAAGGTAGATGTTTGAAGAGGATGTCCAATTCTCTAGCATCCAGTTCTCAAGTATTTCGTGTAAATTTCTGTAAAACTGCATTTCACATTTTGTTTTTATCTGACAGGGGTGGCTGTTAAGCACCTAAAAAGTTTAGTGTTTCTTGTTCTCGAAACACAAATGTAATAAAACCAATATCACAATCAATTACCTGAAAGTCTGACACATTTGTACTTTTTTTTTTTTTATGCAGTGACTTTGCTAGAATTGAGAATTAATGGGCTGGGGTTTCGTCTTTAATAAAAGCTGTGATAGTCCTTAATGTGGTGTTGAACACAACACAGGACAGACACAGGCATCTGCTAAGTAATGCAGAAACAGAGAGTAATGTAGTGTGCCACACCTGAGTACAAAAGCAAAGAGTTGAATCGTTTAAATCCTGAGGCAGTGATCACATTTTTTGATTTTATTTTGACAATGTCAAATCCACTTAAGGGCTGGACTCAAAGACTGCATTTATGAAGCCCTGGTGCTCTTTTTATTGTGATACGCTGTATATCCTGTATCTTAGCTCATGTGTGATGCATTCAGTGAATCAGGTCTGAATGCAAAGCATCTCATATGGATCGGCTTTCTGTAAGTCTGCTCTGGATCACATACGCATGGTGTCACGTTCAAAGCCTGCCGGAGAAGGATCGTGAACGCACACATTCCAGACCGCCTCTTCTCCTGACAAATTCTAAAGAATGTGATCTCAGCACAAATGCATGGATTCAGGTTTACAGCTCACTGAAAATCGAGTGGAAAAATACGGCCGCATCTCAGGTCTACAGAAATCCGATGCAGCTACTCTCTCAGATACGAGAGCAGGGCCCAATTCACTGCCTGATTTGCGAACTTGATCACAGGAGCACCAAAGTGGATTAAAGCAGCCTAGAAACAAGAATTTTTTTTTTTTTTTTTTTTTTTTACTTTTAGTTGCACCACTCTCTGTGTGTAGTATCACCGTGTCCCTGGGCTGCTTCTTCAGGAAGTTGATAGGCCCAAATTATTTCCCCATCTGTGTGTCTCTGGTGAATCGGGAACCACAGAAGCAGTTTTTTTTTTCATTGGCCTTTTTCTCATTCAGTTTTTCCCACAGTCTGTGTGCTGTCTGTGCCCAAAGGAGATTCATGTCTGTTGACAGACAGGTGGATACAAAGATTAAAACACTCCACGGCATTACATGCTTGCAAATTATTATTATTTTTATTTTATTTGTTTATTTATTCAGTTTTCATTTCAGCTGCAGCTCTCATTCCCATTGGAAAAAGGCCTTAATACTGTGAGCCCTCGTAACTATATTGAACCCATTCCTCATTTTCCACAGCATTTCACACACATGAATTCACACAGTTTTTTAAAGCCTAAATAAACCATTGGAATAATACAATTTTAATTATTCATATATGGGCTTATGATGAGATTGTGTAGACTGTAGTCAAAGTACATTCCGGTCCCATAGACAATCTGAATAGTGCTTCACTTTCATTTCTTTAAAGGGCAGTACACCACCATGAGCTTTCCTATTTCACATTCAGTACTCCACACAACAAACATATTCTGTTGTGTTAACAAAAAAAAAAAGCCACTTTATATGGATTTGAGAGAACCAATATATTTGATTAAACCTGAGGATAAGCGGATGCTTTTAAAAATTGTTCCCAAACACGGAAGAGCAGAACCATCTAAAAATATTCTTGTCGATAGTCCTTGGTCCAAACGGTTCACTCTACACCTGGAATCAATTACCACGCTGATGAGTATCCAGCTTCTGCAGTATTCAGATGTGTTTGTTTTTATTTTTAGCCGCACTAAGTGAGGTGTTGATCTGGCAGGTTTCAATGCTTGGCTTTCGCTGAACAACAGTGCAATCCCAGCCCTGCAAATGACCTACTTTTCTATAATTGTATTATTATTATTTATATTATTTTATATATTATATTAAATATATTTTGTCCTGGCCTGCAAGAAACTGTATGTTTTATGTGCCAACTGGTACTAAGGGTATATGAGTGGTTTTGCAGTTGCAGTCAGAAAAAGACGGGGGTAAAACACAAATGAATTCACTGTTGTGTTTGAAAGGCTTGTACCGTGACATATACTGAGTCTACTCGAGAAAGACGAGCGATTAGAGCTGATCATTTTCTCTTCTCCTGTGACACATTCAGTGGAAAATAAAATAATAAAAAAATGTATAATTAATTCAGTTTCATCTGGTTTATTTTCACTGTGTCAGAGGAAAACAGACAAATCGATATCCTATGCTTATCTGGCTTAATATTTATGACAGTGACTTTAAAGTAAATTAGCTGGGAGTCCTGCATGTTGAGGATAGCTGTAGCAAGTGATCAGTCTAAATTCCATGGGACTAGAGTCTGACTTTATTTAGGTAAAACTTTAGATTATTGTGGTTTTATGCTTGCTTAATGCATAATTAAAATAAGTAAATAAAAAATAAATATAATTAAAATCATTCCTGCATTGTACATCATTGAAACTACATTGTTGATGAGTAGTTGACATTTATAAAATGTGAGTTCATGTTAAAAAAATGTGTTGTTAAGGAGGAGGCCAGAATTTTAAGATACGGTGCAAAGTCCAGATTATGGTAATTCTGTAAGGTGGGCAGGGTGCAGTTCATCTGCAGGGTTAAAGTTGGTTGGTCTTCTCTAGTCACACTACTCAAGAGCGACTCCTATGGCCAACCTGGCAACTGCAGTCTTTAGATTATGCAAATACAGCACAGCTCAGTGTAAAAAAAACATTTCCCATGATTTTACTCATTTTTGGTGATCCATTGTAGATTTCAGTGTTTAATCACTAATTCAGGAGAATGAACCTCCAGACAACATGAATGCATTTGGGAGGAGTTTAGTATGATGTTACATGTTATATATTGGTATGGACATTGATCTTGGACTTCGATTCCAGCGTCATGCGTCACTATTTTATAAGATGAAGTGAAGCCCCCTGGACTGTTAGAAGAGAGGGTGAAAAAACAGAAAAAAGGGAAGTAGACTTGAAAGTGGAGATGGGAGGGGGAGGGATGCTGGAAACAGAGCGTGTGATGGGAGAGAAGGTGCGTGGCAAATTTATACCTGCGCAGACAGCCGGATTGGACGGATATTGGTGTTTGAGGGTTGTCTGAAGGTTACCTCTCCCGAAATTTCTTTTAACAAACTCTAATAAGTACATTTGTTTTAGAAATGATCTTAATACATTATCTGATCTGTGTTCTTACTTAGTCCTAACCTGAAACATATGCTATGTTATCAGCAAAAGTTTAAGTAGGATTTGCAGTGGAAAACCAGCTAGCACCATCATTTCTCATCAAAACCTCTTAAAAGAGCAGCCTTGCTAATCCACACAGGTGTGATTTTATTTGGAAACACCATGAGACCAGCACATTAGAGCAGCAGGTTGTGTTAATGACAAAAGAAGGGACATTTCAGAAGGCAGGAGCATGATATAATGCTTTAACCCTATCGCTATAGCTAATCTGTTATTCAGTTCATGGCTCATAAATACATTTGTAAGGTGAGAAGTATGATTCAATAAAATGATACTTTTTCCCCCTATTCTGACCAGTCAGCAGTGGTTTTGGTCAATATTTGTTGAGGCAAAAAGCACAACACTGTAACTGTATCTGTGTATGTAGGAGCAAATGTGTAATTAAGAAAATGTGATATGAGAAAAGACCATTCAGCCCTGCTAGACTTGCCTTTTAATTATCTTGTAATTATATTAGCCTGACAGCTTGTATGTATAAATACAGAAAGAGACCACTGGCATGTGTCAGGTTGATATGTCTGATTGCTGCCCACTCTTTTCTCATGTACTCACAAGTTCAAAGAGCCTTCCAACCCTTGAAGATGATACGGCAGGAGATGAGGTTTCCGCCATTGTCTCCTAGAACATTCTCCACTTCCCCTGGCACACGGCTATTGCACCGAGGCCTCTTCATTTCTGATGAGAAGATTAAGCCTCACCACACACTGAAGAATACCTGGACATAAAGGGAATCCGGCAAAAGCTCATTTCAATTCATGCGGCGACTCACATAATATTAACCCTGCGCTAATATCAATGTCAATCTTAATATGCAAAGAGCCCTAATCTCCTGTGATTTCATACAAGAATTAAACAATGGGAGAGTTTAAAATCTAATGAGGGTTCCTTCCTCCAGAGCATCCCTCTGTCTCCTCAGCCAGAGAGTTTCCATCCTCTTCTTCTTTATGTGTGGTATGTTCACAGTCTTCTCGACAGCCACCCCAATACAGCGGGGCGATGGTACAGTGAAGCTACTCGCAGTAATTGATCTTTGTAACCATGGAAATATGATTGTGGAGCTCTGAATTGTAATGGGAATGCACATATTTGGCATCAGGTCTTTTGCTCATCTTTAATACTTTTTTGAATAGAAATTTAAATAAAACTAAATATAAAAAAAGGTTATATCTGATCTCATACAAATGGAAAAATACACATTCCATTTCCACCAAGACAATTATTTACAATGCATGCAATCACATGCAAAAAAAATGCTTGATTGCAAAATGCATTAGCAATCACGCAGGGGATAATTTGCCTAGCATTCCTTTAAAGACGTGATGATGTGAAATTGACAGGAAGACAATTCATTTCTGATTATGATCCTTCATTATGCTACATTCGCAGAAAGGGATTGGATACTAAGAGGAAGCAGTCAATCAAACTGCTTTGATGCTGTGCTTGTAACTATGAGAAGTTCTCTAAAAACATAAATATGTTTACTTTTTTCTAGTATTTCAATACTACTACTACTACTACTCATAATTATAATAATAATAATAATAATATGAAACAATTTAGTACTCTAGAAAAGGATGTAAATAGTACGATAAGATATTCCTTTACCCATACTCATATGGGGATACAATACAGAATAATTGATGAGCATTAAGGGCGTAATTCAGACCTGCTCTTGAGTGCTTTTTCTGCATAACTTATCATTGTGAGAATGGGAGGCTTGCACGGAGAATGCACTTAAGCGCTGGTCTGAATTCGGCCCTAAGGGAAGACCAAAAACAAAAGCAAAGAACTCCTTGAAAGAACCCCCCCCCGTTTGAGTGTAATACTTGCCAAAGTTCATTACTTAGAGCTGAGCAGACAGCATAATATTGATAGGATAGTATGCCTCTCTGGAATGAATTTGTTGTTTTAGTGACTCATGTAATTATCATGCATTGGCACATTAGGCTTTATACGGCTCACACAGCATGCATTTATTCAAAGCTTGAGCAATCACAGAGCTGCCATCTCATGACCCACAAAAATTGAAGATTGTGTATATGTTTTTTTTTTTTTTTTCTTTTTCTCTGTTTTTATTATTATTATTTTTCCGCCTTGGCCATCTCATGGATCTCAATGTGGAAATTATTATGGCCAGGAAGAAGCCCTTTTCATGACTTAACTTTTAAAACCCGTATACTGTTTTCATCGGAGAAATCATTGCATAAATCAGACAAACATATTTCTATCCAGTGTTATCAGCACAAACACACCTTGCACAGGAATTAGATCCCATATTAAATAAAGCAAGATCAAGTACATTGTACATTTTATCCATTTCAATATATAAAATCTTTACAAGAGTTGAATTATCTCATAATATAAGTTACTATTGACATGGCAAAGATGTAAAAAAGGAAGTTCAAAAAAGCTCAATCATTATGTCTGTCAACCCATGAATAAAGCCGTCTTAGCACCTAATTATAGTTATGAATACAAATTTGTTTTGAGAAGAAATACCACCGATGGACAAGTATAATGTGCAACTGTATTACAGAATTTTACAGGATTTTGATTAATGGTCTGAATCACCCATACCCACCTTGTCCTACCACAGCACAAATGTCTCGTTTTGCAAAACTCTTTGTTATTGATTTTCACGTTAGCCGTTTGCTGGCTCCTAATATAGATACACTTTACTCTGGGTATCTGCACCCCTTAGGACTGACTTAATTGAATGTCTTTGTCAAAGTTTCCATTAAAAAAAAATCCCTCCTGACTCACTAACTTTAATTATCTCCCATTGCTATATGCCCTAGTTTTATTATTACTGGTCCCTGCAAATGCATTACGGCATTAGGTCTCCCTATAGATGGGGAAAAAGATTACTCTGTTCTTTTCATCTCACAGAAGGAAGGAGGTGCATACAGGCTATAGCACCCAAACATTTCTGTAAGGGATGTGCTAACGATGACAGGAGAGATCAAATGTTTCTTTTTGAACTCAGCACTGGAACTCTCTAAACGCTGAAGAAAAAAAAAAAAAAAAAAAAACATTTGTCTCGATAAAGGTCTTATTGAAATGATTATAGGATCAATAAATAATTGCTGGTGAGAAGAAAGGGAAAATGGGTGACAAGAGCTGCTGTTCTGTTGCACAATTCAGGTCAGAAAGCTGTTCTTTTATCCCAGTTTTTCCCCTTTTCCCGCTGAACTCAGCTGAACTTCTTGATGTCCTGCAAGCAACTACACCTGCTGTGTCCAGACGTTCTGGTGTAGAGAAAAGAGGAGAGATCTAGAAGCTAGCAAAGCTTCTCCAGCGCTTCTTACTGATTGTATCATATGATTTTTAACTGCTAGAATGTGCCTAACTTATTCACCAGCGGTTTATCAGAAAACAACATTAAGGCAGGGACTGATAAACCCGTATGGTTTAAAACAGATTAAACATGAAAAATTGAAATAGAAGATCTCTAAACAAATGTAGCAGCAATTGATATCAATAAGATATATGAGTGTCACATTTATCAAGTTATTGCGTGTTCTTTTACTATGAATGAAAAACTAACCAACCACCCAACTGCTGGCTCACCATGAATAAATTAAACAGATTTGAAATAATATAAATACATAAAAATAAAATAAAAAAATAAAATAAACGTCCCTTTAAAGGGAAGTAATGTTGCTCATTCAAAATTAGCAGCAGACTTCTTTACTGTAAGAGCTTCTGCATTACCACCTCCAGGGAGGAAAGCTTCAACGCTTCAAAGCTCCTCTTACTGGGATGTGGTTGTGAATCCTGCGTTGCTGCTGTTTTTCACATCGTTCATAATTTCAGATTTATCTTTTTTTACAGAAGTTTGAAACCAATCCCGGGCTTTGTTATTCGGGAGCCAGTATGATTCTCTGCTCACATGTTTAAAAAAAGGAGAAAAGGCTTCTTATGGAGGTTAGAGAGAACCAAAATGGCCTGATAGTCTCCCTGAAGGCACGACTCATGGTAAAATAACACTAAATGTATGAGAACAGCAGGAGCGATCCAGGGTGGTGGTTATATAAAGTTTGTGAAATATGTATCAATGGGAAAAGGTGCTCTAATCCATAGCAAACAGAATTAATCACAGACAGGAGTTAAACAACCTCAATAACCTCCACACCTACCTTTAACATCTACCTCCCCACACACACACACACACACACACACACACACACACACGCACACACCACACACACGCACACACACTCACACACACACACACACACACACACACACACACACACACACACACACACACACACACACAAACACACACACAAACAAACCCTTAGTTTGGTCTTTCAATTACAACAAGGGTTTTTAGCTACTTCTCCCTGGGCCATATTCATTCTTCCAGTGTATATCAACAACACTGCAATATTTAATGCACATGTATGCATATAAAATAGCTTGCCTAAAATATGCATACATGATACATAATACTTAAGTTCTGTGGTGCTCGAATTGTGCAGACACATTCTTTTTATAATTTTTTTAAAGAATAAAATAAACTATTTTATTCTTTTTACTCTTACCTAGAGGCTCTGAAGCTGTTCATATTTTAGAAACCAATAGATTTTTATTCTTCAAAATCAACAGTTATTTTCTTTTTCTTTTAATAAAAAATAACCACTAAAGCTTCATCACTGTGATGATTAATCTGATTAAACACACTGATTTATTATTGATAATACCTGCTATGGTGCTGGGGATAGTGTGCGTGTGGTGAGGTGCTACTCAAAACTTTGTTTACATGGTAACACCAGGGCAGCCAAATGCAGTCCTGTTCATGTCTGCTTTCTGACTAAAAAATTAATGATTAAAGTCCTATGAGGCTAAAGAATAAAGAAACATGCAGCTGTGGCTACTGAGTGAAGAAATGGTGATTTCATTCCAAAGGGCTTTCAGTAGTACAAATGCTCAGACAACGATAGTGCAATTAAAAGGAGGATATTGATGAGGAATGAAGTAGAGAATGTTCTTGGGCTTGGAGTCTAAAGGGGGAGGAGTCGATCTGGCCTAAAAGTGAGGGAATTTGAAAGAATTTGAGAGAGCAGTTAATATTAGGTGCCAGTCTGGAAAAGAGAAGGAGAGGGTGAAGGTGGAGATGGGGAGGAGAGGGGATGCTGGAAATGCAAAGCATGATGGGAAAATAGGTATGTTTGTTTATGTACCTGTGTGAGACTGGAAGGGAGATGTGATAGGTTGAGGGGTTGTCTGAGAATTTTCCTCCCGAACCTTGTTTTAACATTCAATAATTGTTTGCATTTATAAAACACTTACCTTATTAAAGGTAACCAAATAAACATCAGCACTTACATATGCCTAGTATATAAAATAAATTATGACCATTTTTTTCAGATCATAATTGAACAGATGACCACAGAGCCAAAGATGAATTTCAGAGTTTTAAAATTTGAAAGTACATGAAATAAATAATGGTGGGTTGAAACAGTAACTTTGTTATGTAGGGCTGAATGAAGCACAGGGTGTGAAACACAACGTACTTACATATAGCTGGAGTGATTAACTGTTTTAATAAGTAAAAATTCAGCATAATTCAGTGACAGGCATGCAATGGTAAAGATAGGTCAGAAATATATTTTATACTTGTTATATATTTGGCACCAATTCCAAGAAACATCAAATTTCCCCCACACATTCTACAGAGATACCATAGTAAGGTATTTCCCAGGGAATAAATATTATATAGTATCCATAAGCATAATTTTACCTGACTTCAGCCACCTAAACAAAAATTTAACTGTTCTATTTTATTAGCAGTTGACCTAATCCACCAAAGTACATAGCTTATAGCAGACACACTGCCCCTTTCTAAAGTTGGATTATGCTGGAGAAAATCATGTTAAGTGCTCTCCCTGTGGGGACAACAGCCATTCCTCGAGGTTATAAATCCCATTGCCAAACCGCTACTCCACGCTCTCAGCCCGTCAGAATGTTTACTGTCAGCTAAAAGCTGTAGCATCTGAAACCACCCTAACACCTTACAGACCCACACAGCTCATCAGCACATTTTAAAGCTATATATCACATGCTGCAGTCTGAAAACTGTGCTGCACAATCACACAAGTCTGAAAACTGACCGGTCAGTGAAAGTGTTTATAATTGGATCATGGAGGCCAAATTTCCTGATTTCCTCCTAAAATACGACGGAGCCGCCCTCTTGGTGCCCTGAGATACTGAGACTGCAGCCATGTCTATCCTAGGTCAGCTTCATCAATCTCTTCTTGTATATGTCTCTGGGTGAAGTCAGGATGTAGGCTTGACTTCAGTGATCCTTTTTATAATGCATATTGCTCGCATGCATATTCCTTAGTTATGTGTAAAATGAAAATAATTGGAACATGAGCACGTTTACAAAAGGGCGCCCCCCTATTTCCCTCAAATGAGTTACATTGAAAATACGAGATCTTTGCTTCCTTCAAGGCCAGACTTGACAGTTTGACAGTTTCACTCTCCATCCCGAGCCAAAATAAGACAGGAATAATGTCGTCTAGCAGGCTCACTTAGTCTCTTTTTCTCCCTCAGATAAACTCCACTCGAGTGTTTGTGTGGCCAACTTCCACAGTGAAACATAAAGCTGTGAGAGGCCGCGTGCCGCAAAGGGAATAAATATTGCCTGTCAAGGGGGAGCATAATAACAAGTTATGATCATCGTCTTCTGTTCACAGTCGGGAACGTTGTTTTGTATCCCAGGAATTTCTGATTGCTCCTTAGGCCTCTTTCGCGCTCAAGATTTCAGGCATGGCAGCTTTCTGCTGCCTCGCCGTCATTTCTCATGGTTCTTCTAATTAATTAGAATGCCGAACAGCTCAGACTCAGCTGCAAACACAATATTCTGTTGTCTGACCTTTTTTTCCATTATAAATTGGAAGTGCGGCATGACGCGCAGATGAATGATAACGCATTATCATGGCTGACGGTGTGGTTTTGGAAAATTAATGGAGAAATCTATTTAGTACGAGAGTTCAACATTCCTTTTTTTAGGTTGGTAAGAGAGCTTGATATGTCCTAAAGCCTTTTTGAAAAATTAAATACTTCCTCCCCAATTAAGAATACATATACATATATTAATTAATTTATAGGCAAAGTATTTGTGTATTTATTTATGTGTGTATTTGTTTGAAGTACTTATTTGAGGAATTGATGATTCAGGAACGTGCACTTATTTTGGATTCTGAAAAAGAGATCTACATTTCAGGAATGCTTTGACGAAAGTCATACATTACTAATGAACTCATTTTGCTGGATTTCTCACAATTTTCATTCAAAATGATGAAGGTGGTATATGCGTGATTATCAGGTAATAATGAGATAGACCACTCTTTTTCTTTTTCTTCAGAACAGTTTCTGGCCTACTTACAATGCTGTCACACATGGTTTGACCTGCTATAAAACAGGGAAAGCAACAGTTTGAATAATGATAATAAAATAGCATTTACCCCCTTTAAATATTCAACCCCTTATAAAATCTGTTAAGCATTGAACTCATATTGATCTCACATTCATACATGTATAGAAGGTATTTTTAATTAGTATTGACATTTCTGTTAAACATGTGTTATCTCCTTCTTGATTGTGATTTATTTACGTCAAAGTACAAGTGCTGTAGCTGGTTTTATATTTTTGTATAGGCTGTGCATGTTTCACAGCCAACCCCCACACTGACACACAAAACACATACATACACATACACACACAAACACACACACACACACACATGCTAGTTTGCACATGGTATTCTAAATAAGAATTATGTTCATTTCATTCAAAGGTTTTGGTCAACTGAATGAATTTGAGAGACTGCACATGAAGTGTGACTTACAAGCACTTCTAATTTTAACGCAATGATTTGAAAAATGGGGCTCAACACAATCGAGAAGCCAATTAAATGTGTTCATTAGAAATGTATAAGGCCAAGAAATTGCCACTGAAGCCAATAATGTTTTCAAGTATATTTGAAAGGCCATAAATCCTACCCTATAAATGTTGTAAACACATTTACATTATGATACATTACATTAATCTACTCACATTTTATGATCCAGCAGGATGTCTCTACATGCTACATGCAGTATAGCCTTCACATGTTATAACGTGCAGTATTGATTTGTTCGAGAGGCTGTTTAATAGCTGGGTTTGTTAACAGGGAACCCAAGAACAGGTTTCTAAAAACATGGGTCACTTTAGCACTGGTAAGGATGGAGAGGCCTTTAGCCGGCCATTAAACCATACGATGTACTCATTATTGCAGTGACATATCTAAAATGCATGACATGAATGAAATGTTGAAATATGTTTTTTTTTTAAGATCACAGATTAAAAGTGTCTTTCCCTGTTTGTTGTTGTTCATCATCATCGTCATCATCATCATCATCATCATCATCATCATCATCATCATCATCATCATCATCATCATCATCATCATCATCATCATCGTCATCACTCATAATCATTATTGTCAGTAATGTGTAAATGCAGATATTGTCCATACTTACATACAATGCTAACTTGGTTTTTGTCTATAATCAAGGCAACCTAGAGGTAGACACATTGCACTTATATATTTCTTTCCTTGTGTTAATTGCTAGGTGCAGGTATGCTCTTTTGTTTTGTCTGTTCAGTGTTATTTTGAGAGATGACATATTATCCAGGACCAGCTCCTTTTTCTGTCAGAATCACATTCTGTGTACCGGTGAGAACAGGTTCTGTGTCATTCATAATGACTTTCTCAACACGCTTTCTTTCCTCTTAAAGGTTTGCTCCAAAATACATTTCCAAGGTTTTTATTAAGTTCACATTGTGGCAAATGCAATCATGGTAATACTGGGGAAAGAAAAGGCGGCCATGTGGCTGTCAGGGATTAGCTGGAGACTCATGCTCTGCATTTGTTTGCATTGCACCCTGTTCCCCGCCTGAATATTTTATTGGTACATTTTGCTCTACAGGGCAACCTGTGAATGGCAGATCGTTATGGGTAGATAAATAGTTTGTGTGTGGTGTCCAGAGTGAAAGAGAGAGCCAAGCCTGTCAAAGAATATTAAATAATATAGCTGAGCTCTGCGCGCCCGTAAAGAAACAGTTCCCTTTTATTTGAATCCTGTGCTTGTGTATATATTAGAATGCATTTATACACATTTTGAAGTGTCAGAATTTTCAAAGCCTCCAGTTCTCTGAGAGAGATGAAGGAGGTGGAAAACCACATGAGCCTCACATACTCCACACTCTGAGTCTATAGGGGTTTCATTGTCTTGGAATGTGGGGGCATGTTGGAGCGATGCCATGGGGTGTATCTATTTGCCTGAAACGGCTCGTCATTCTTTGGCGGAAAGTGTACAATGCAGAGTAATAAAACCAAGCCAACAATTTCCTTGAGATGGCTTCCCACACTGTAACCATGTTATTATGTATATATATATATATATATATATATATATATATATATATATATATATATATATATATATATATATAAGTGATGTATGTTTTTATGAATTTATGTATGCATATGGACCTACATAACTTTCATTATGTATTGTAGACTGACAATGACCTACATTACTTGCATTATGTATTTTAGTTATACAAGGTTGAGTAAAAAGCCGTTCTATGAGATATTAATATTAAAGTCTTCGGGGACTGTATGGCACCGATGGAAAGCTCCTGGTTCCACCGATCCCATTAGGATCACATTTCATGTTGCATGAACAGAGAGATTTGCAGGATTTGTGTCATGTGATCGTTATCCTGTGGGGTGAGGGGGATTTGCCTTTTTGCTCAGTATGTTTATGAACATGCATTTTTCATGGCCACTCAAAAGCCCATGCCTGGGGTGCAAGGAGGCTGCTGGGAGGCTTATAACTAGATCCATTTTTAAAAATAAAAAAAAATCAAAATGACATAAACACATCAAAGATTCAAGATTCAAAACTTTATTGCCATAGCAACCAGTGCTAAGAATTTAATTTGGTGAGCTTAAAAAATAAATAAATACATACATCAATACACTTGCCAACAAGACATAATTACCTGTCCATAAAAAATAAATAAACTGTTAAATACATTTGGTGACATGTTTTAGAGATGGGTCCATAATAAGCAAACAATGGTGAACAATGAAACTCATATATTTTCCCCATGCAAAGCAGCCAAACTATCAAACTATCTCTCTCTCTCTCTCTCTCTCTCTCTCTCTCTCTCTCTCTCTCTCTCTCTCTCTTTCCTTTTCTCTCTCTCAGAGATTTAAAAGGATTGTTGTTGTTGATTGTGATTATCTGTTTCCAAGTAATTATTTCCCAAGTGTCCATGCCAACTTCTAAAATCTTGGTCATGCAGAAATAGTCTGATTATTACTGTCTGAACAATTTAAGAGCTTTTTGATATTGCAGTATCTGGAAACTGAATGGACTGAAGTTAGATTTCATATTACTTATGCATTCATTCCACTGATTTTATTATCCTGCTTTAAAGCCAAAGATGTTTTACTGTTGAATTTGTGTTATACTTTGTGAAGCAAACACCTGGAAAGCAACACAAATTCTGTTGCTGTTCAGCAATCACTTTTTATTATGAAAAACAATATAATCTGATAAATAAACAAATGCATAAAAAAAAGTCTGGTGTTGAAGTCAGAATGAGTTATGATTACTTTATTTTGAAGTTATAAATGACATTCTGTTATTTTAATGCAAGGCTGAGTGTGAAAATTGGCAGTGAGATGAACATAATCTACTATTACTTACTGCACATTAATTACACCAGGGTCTGTGTCATAACCTGCATATAATGTGACATCCAATACGTATTCCTGTTGTCAGGAAATGGGGAATTTGTATACCGATGCTGTTAGTTTAATGCAAGTTGATAAAGCTGAAAGAATAATCAATGATATTTTTGTAGTGCAATAGCATATAGATATTACAGATTAGAGCATGAATCAGTGTACCTCACATAACTTGTCAAAACTTAATGGCAGTAATTAATGATGAACAACAGATGTAGATGTCTTCTTAGAAAACATTTCCCCTCTGTGACATGGCTATTTTGTCTTGATCATTGAAATTTGATTTCCTGTATCAACAATTTAAACTGGCACTCAGTTAAGTCATTTGTCTTTGACTTCACTGCCACCACTATACAGAGCATCATCCAATCATTGCACTTTTTCTTAAATTATTTTTTTTCAATATTTACACCTCAAAATTGCCAGTAGCATTTTAAATCTGTTTTTAGTTAAAATGACCTATTCTGCATAACCACAGTATTATTTTCAATGTTATATGTTTCTCCACGGTAGGAACACACAGGCTTAATCCTCCACAGTCAAATAATGCACAAACACTGAGGACATGAAATAGATAAATGGAAATATGCACATATCAACACGCTGCCGTACATATATTTAAAAAAACAAAACACATAAATACCCTGTGACTCCATAAGTGCTGAAATTCTCATAGCCAATAGAGGCAGACATGATGAACTAACCAAAGCCCCCACTACAAACTGGGTCAAGTCCAGGAGAATCAGTCAGCACAATGGGAAGCAGTGTTGCAGTGTGCGCTCACATGGATTGCATTTGGCAGCTGAACCTAAGACTGACAGCAAAAAAAAAAAAAAAAAAAAACTAAATAAATAAATAATCCCTCCCTCCCATGTGCAGTAGCACTAAAATCAGACCTCTTGACTATGTGTGCCTGCGTTTGGTCACTTAAAAATGAGTCACACAAACACAACAAAGCAGACATTCACAGCAAGACAGCTATCTGAGGAGCTGACACTTCTTTTCATGTTGATATGTTCATGGAGAAGTCATATATTTCAATGCTGACTGAAGATGTCCAGAAACCAAACTTAGGAGAAAAATCAATAATAAAAATCAATTAACTAATTAAAAAAAAAAAAACCTAAACTTTGAAGAGATAAGGAATTCATTACCTACTCAAAAGCCCAACAATTACGCAGATACTGAATGCTTGTTCATAAAAACACAGCTGGATCTCAGAACTATAATGAAGAAATTAAAATAAAGGAACAGCACCCATCCAGCTTCTTAATCCATTATTTATGTATTCATTATTGATTAATTAATTTGTTTACTCATTCTACTTTCATCTGACAGTTTATCCAAAACATAAACCAGTGGCAATGTATACAACATACATTACAGTAAAAACAGCAAGGGCAATAGGGTAGGAGCTGACTAACCAGAATCACAGTAAACGGACTGTGTGCTGAGCAATGATTTCTACGAGCTAGATAATAACTTACAACAGACAGAACACAGGGCCTGAGGACAGCCTTATGAATGTAGCATTGCTTTAAGTCATATAGTTTACATGGGACCTAACGATGATTAATTCATTAACTGCTGCAGCAGTGGCTTCTTGCTGCCTCTTTTCTTGACTGAAAGTGAATGAAAGGACGCAGCGCGATGGGATCTGCTGCATCATGTGCGGAGGCCGGGCAACAGCTTGGCCCAATCAAATGCATTTACCCCTCTCCATGGGCACATGCAAGTAAACCAAAGAAGACTTTACTTGACAGCGTACGTTTCTTTGAGTTTATATTCTTTTGGAGACAAGAGGGGATGTTTCCTGTGGTATGTTTTTTTCACTCCAAAACAGAATGAAATGTGCCCTTAAAGAGGCACCAGTTGGTTTTGATTTAATTGAAATCCCCTTAAAGAGGCCAAATTTGTACGATAGCATCACAATCATTGTGTCACCTAGGATGATATATACAATGTATAATACTGTATATAAAAATGTAATGGCATTCCAGATTGTTGTATGGAATCTTGCAATCAAGGTTAGAAATTAGTGATTTTTGTAGCACACCAATTTCTCAGTTATAAAACAGTTGTCAATCAAACATGGGTGGCCCACCACTGACAACTTGATACAAACGGTTGTCTGGTGGATTAGTCTGTGAGCCGCCCGATATTGCCCTCCCTGTGCCACTGTCGGGATTCGGTTGACTGCCAGGCCGAGGATAATCCTGATTGCCAGTTTGTTGAAAGTGTGACCGTGGGACTTTTGGTGTGAGGGTTGTCGGCATATCAGACAGGCATAAACGCCCTCTTCATACTTTACACATGAACTGGGAGTTATGACAGCTCAAGGACCTCTACCTCCCCATAGCACACAGCACCTTTACAGCATCGGAAGGCCAAGCTGAATAATATTGATGTTTATCAGCTGTGTATAACATCATCGGGCTTGAAAATATTGACTTACGATGACTCAGGCCTAAAAAACTGATGGCAATGAAAGCATGAGTATTTATCCATAGAATGACATTGTCTGGCTTCCTCCTAACAGATGAAACATGGCTATCATGTTTGTATAGTTTTAGGAAAATAAGTCAGGGAATTACTTTTCCACTCCTTTGTCATTCTGTTCTGTTCTGTTTTATGTGTGTGTGAGGAAAATCAGGCAGTAAGGTTGGCTGGAGTTTGGCCTACAATGTGTGGAGCTTGATTATAATTTGGAGTAGGGGTCTTTGGCAAATAGGCTGCAGTGTGTCAATGGGCCAGTAGGGGGCACCCATTCCCCTGGACCAAGTCAAACCCAAAGCCTGTGTGCATTGACCCCGCACTGTCAAAAGTGCCATTTTCAAAGGTGACATTAAAATTAGCTCTCTGATCACTGTCGTTATTTGAAATCCAGTGACATTTATTGGTAGAGTCAAGGTATTAACCTTAATGCCCTGGTCAAATCCCCCTCACAAAAAAAAAACCTGGGTCTCTACAATCCCTTCAAATCTCAAACCACGTTGAGAAGAATGTTAGTTATGGGCACTTACAAAGTAAAGAAGGCGAAGAGCAGACACCAGAGCCAATATTGAAATATCACTGTAAGGTCACATTATAGGGTTTTGGGCTTCCATATTGGGGTAGTAAAATGGGAAAGCTATTTAGGTCATGTGATTAAGGGCCAGGTCATCGCAAAAGACACTATGATGTCACTTCCAGTGGGAAAGATGATGATGGAAGTAACAGTTTGCATTGATCTTTCCCTCCATTGGTATGAGCACAAAACTTATGGCAGATATTTAAAAACACATCACACACATTAAACAGACTTCAGAAACTCAAACTTCACATAATTTGCATACTTGTAAGCTAGGTAGATAATTACAAGTATTGTTTTCAATGGATAATATGAGACTGTGCATTCATCCTCCACTGTTAAAAGCAGCTAGCTAACACACACACACACACACACACACACACACACATATATATATAGGCAAAGACATTTATCAATGTCATTAATGACTAAGTAATTACCTATTAATACACATTATTATAAAGTGTTATTGAGGTGTATTCCACAGTTGACAGTAGAAATTGAAGCTGCAATAAGAAAAATACAGCTGACAGATATGATCATAGGAGCTCAGCAGTCCTGTCTCTCAGCTTTACTGGCACGCAGCAGCCCCAGACAGATCCTGTCCCGCTGGGGAAGAGCAGATTAAGTGGGCCGATCACTGGACACCCCCAAGGCATCGGATCGGACACTGTGCTCTTAATGATTAAGACTTACATAACTGCCGAACGTATTTCCAGACAAATGTATTACCTCAGCTGAAAATGCTCATTCATGCTAACCAATTACTTTATTCAATATAAACATGGTTCAAGTAATACAGTGTGTTTATGAGAGCATAACATGGAATAGCCTCGCCCCCAAAAAAAAAAAAAAAAAAAATGCATTATCCATTTAAGTATATGTTGTATAACTATATGCAGTCATACAAAATCCAGTTATTAAAATATGCATAATTACAGCAATTTAATGCAATTCTCCTTTTTTTATTTTAGATGATGTTCTCATTACTTATGTTTCCTAGGGAAATTTAATTTAACAAATATAACTTCAACCATTAAAACTAACCATTATTCAGTAATGTGATTTTGGCTTTATCGCTGAACATTTCCTCCCGCTATCAGCTGTCAGGGAGTGCAAAAGCACTCTCAATTCTCAATATGTACGTCCGGGACATTCCTTTAGTATAAAACACCTTGTGTCTGTTTGTGTCTGTTTGAGACATTGAGGGTCAATCATAATGTATATAGCTGGAGTTTAAACCTCAGGTTTAAAAATCAAGACCACATATTGGCATTGTAACTGGAATATCTACTTCCTATCTAAGTTCAGGAGAGGTTTTTCCACTTCCATGGACCTTTAAATTCCTGCTACATACATGTGAAGTGACCTGGCCTGGGCGGTCAACATTTCCTAATCAGAAAGAAAAAAATATCACATCTCTGCTTATATATGCAAAACATTCATCCAAACGATACGCAGGGGAAACAAGCTCCACGTAACAGTGGACACGGCTGTCCCAGGTT
>CM040745.1:4562500-4620000 GCA_022829145.1 Albula goreensis | reverse complement strand
GAGCTGGAGACTGTGATGAGACGTGGGTGAGAGGGGCTAAATCAGACATAAGAACACATCTTAAAATCAGAAAGAAAGCCATTATGTATATTTCCCTCCGTCTCACCACGCGCCGCACTGGGCTCAGTCATGAAAACACCTGAACGCATTGCTCATTATTTTCTGTGGGTGAATGGAAATAGCATGGAGATAAAATTAGTGCAGGCTTGCAAGCCGGCGAAGCTTTTAAATGAGAGATTGATAATTACTGGGGCAGGACCGCTGCTTGTCAGCCAAAACTCTGTAGGTGTAGGAAGAAAATAGATAACAAAAAAAGTCATGACAGCTCTTGTTTCGTTTATGTGCATCCCCTCATTCCTGGTTAAGTGCCGGAGTTTGAGACTGAGCTAAATTAAAGGCCTGTTCTTTATTTGACAACCGCAGGTTTCAGAAGCATTAACTGAATTTAACCACTTGCATTTTAAGAGATTTACAAGCTCTTTCTTTTGGCTTCTTCCCTCACTCTGCACATGTACTGTATGCTAATTTATTGTGTCTGCTGTTTTATCTATGATGTTTGCGCAAAATAATTACATGAATAAATTAAAACAACAATTCAGGTCTGGCTGAAATACAGTTGTATCAACCGACCTGGAATGGTGTGTGTTTCTATATTGTATTTATTGTTGTATATATTTTTATATTGTGTATTGTGTCTGCCACAGATGTGTTACCATGCAGAGCTCTTTGTACTCAGTTACTGTATAACACAGGCAGCTCTGATACAGAAAAGGCTACCCTCCTGATAAAGTCAAACACATGTAAGTCAACTGGCTCCTTGCAATCTCCATCTTATGGATTCAAGCATTTCATTTGCACAATGACATCCTGAATGTACATTTAAACTATTCATTACCTGTCTGATACAGTCCCACAAAATACTGCCAAATGGAATTAGTAGTTAATAAAACATAGAAAATAAAATGAGATATAGTTTACATCAAATATTTTCTCATGAAAGCGAAAAAAAAAGATCATCTGACAGTTATGACTACCAGGGATCATCAGCATGCAGTTTGCTTCTTAATGAGCCTCAGCATGAAGCCTTGATTGGCTGAATTAAGCCTCAGCGTTCAGCCTTGATTGGCTGAATTAACGTGAGTGTCAGTATGACTCACTCGTCACTCTGGACGGGACCATAAGCGAAAGCTACATAACTCTAGCAGAAGGGTTTCCCCTCTCTGCTCTCCGTATGCATAATGTTTTCATTAAAACCTCTCAAAGAGTCTCTTACGTTATTGCCTGGACCAAAGCCAGGCCTGGCTGCCACTGGGGAACAGCCTGCTCTGGACATTTCAGCCAGGCATTGCGTAACTTCAGGACACAGGAAGTGCTCAATTGTGCTTTATGAATGATGAATGATGGGAAATAAAAGATATGTCTGAGGCCCAACGAACATTTACTTCTACATACATCTGCATAACATAATGGTGTATTCTTATTCTTATTATTCTTATTATTATTATTTGCATAATAGATACAATTGATTTCATTAGGAATGCAAAAGCTCCCCCTAAAACTGGTCGATTCGTTGTTTTCACACTTGATAAAGAACACGTCTCTCAGAGCAGAGCGGCTTGTTTGTGTGACATGCAACCTATCCAAATACAAACATTGGAAATTAATAATATTCTGTGCTCTTTGAGGACAGGCACTGCTGGGAAGACGCTTCTAGATGACAGAATGCTACACTTTGTATTTTTGCCGGCTAGACAGCAACTAACACATTCTACTTGTTGAAAGGGGTCAGAGCAATCAATACACTTGTACAAGAACAAAAACAGGAAAAACCGTTCAGAGAGCACCCTTTTTACCCATTTCCTTTTCCAGGCCAAGGGTGCGGCCCCTGCAAAATGAAAACCGATGATGGCAAAATGTTTCAGAGAAACCTGAGAGCACCTTGTTCCTGCCAGCAGTTGAATCCCAGGGAGGATGGAAAGTAACCTGCCTCATCAAACTGACAATTTTTTTTTTCCTCTAAAAAGAAAAAACAAATCCCCTTTCTTCCTGTCTGGAGTTTTCAGTTGTATGTATGAGCTGCAATTAATCACTGCGGTTTCAGCTATCAACTTAGGCGATCACAAATAAGTATGCACCATTCCCTCCATACTGCCAGTCACCATTTTTTTTCTCACACCACAGTCCACAGATTGAGCATCTGCAGACAGGTACCAGTGAAAGACACCAGTGTGGGTTGGCCGTGCATGCCCTATCGTCCAGCAGGGGTCGCTAAGGAGACAACATGCAAACATTCTGGAAATGTGCCTTAACAAGTTGAACCACCCAGCAGCCAGACACACCAGACTTTTTAATTTTAAATTTTAATTTTTTTGTTTCTTACCCAACACACCCAGAAAGCACATACAGACACAGAAATGTCCTTCTCCAAATGTCCCCCTTGGACCTTGGACATGTTACAGATTGTACAGTAAGTGCACATCACGTAGCTAACCCATTTGTAAATTACATTGAAGATAGATTTAGTTTCAATCAGAATGCAGGGGGTCCTCGGGTTACGACGGTCTCGAGTCAGTTTGTGGTTACGACACACTCCCATAAATTACTTAAAAAACCTAGTTTCGACGTAAGCGGTTTGGTTAGTAAATACGACCACAGAAATAAAGGTAAGGAATCGTTCTCTCATTTTTTTTTAATACTGTTTTGTTTAATTACTGCATTTTATATGTCCTTCATGTGTTGTGTGTGCAATGTGAGTGACTTCAGGTGTTAATTTAGGTATAATTTAGGTATAAATTCCGAATTATGTTGAAAATCGGCTTACGACACGTTGTAGGAACGGAACTTGTTCGTAAGTCGAGGACCCCCTGTATGCCCATTAATGCTGATCTGGCAGCACTGAGCATCTTTCATTCTAGGAAACTCCAAGATTAATAAAAAAACTATTTCAAAATATTTGGAAATGGCTTATAGTTTTAACAATTTCATCCTGTACAATCACATTTAAGGCTGAAATATCACAGGCATGACACAATATTTTCAGTACAAATTTTGTGGGGGAAAAAAAAATCTCATTTAAATTTTAAGAGTCCTGTCTGAGAGAAGTACATTGGGAACTTTTCTCCATTCTGAGATCAGCAGTCTTTAGGTCCTCAGTAGTGGTGTCCTTGACAGCAGAAAAATGTTGAAAAAGAAGTCATGTTTTGAGCTCTAATGTCTCTTTCATACTCCTCTCAGCCCTGTGGGCCTCGCTGTTCCAACGTTTCGCATAAGCCGCTGGAAAAAAAGAACCACTGTCTGAGTCTATTAGTCACATTTTTACAGTAAATTGTGAAATAATAGATTGCATGTCGTACGAACAGTTTTCCGATTGAGCACAAGAAGTGACCCGATGAGATCAAGCTATCTCGGGGTGACCTACTTTCAATTCACCAGCTGCTAAAATTGTCCTCTATCACCAGCATGATTTAAGTAACAAGGACAGTCTTCTCTTATATCTCATCTGTGTTGATTAAATCCACTTTTTTAAAGGATGTGTCACTTTATCCCTCCCGCTTAAAGAGTGAAACTTATTCCAGTATTCATTAAAGAGGGACTCGGTCTCATTTCCTCGCCTGTTCCGATATTCCTTAATTTCTTTGATTTGCAATGTACTGTTGACCCTCTGAGCGTTGCCATGGTAGAACCAAGTGCAGAGCAGACACATTTCCGTGGGTGACACCATGATAATGAGAAGATGCTGATGTCTAGCAGTGTTTTACGTGAGCCATCTTGTCTGTAGATAATAAGACAGATCCATAGGACAAGATGGACCTGGGGAATATATTCCCTCATGGAGTGTCTCGATATCTCAAACGGACTTCTCAAAGATAAATAAAGATTAAATTGAAAGATAGAAAAAAATGGTTATTTTACTTACTCTATCTACCCTTAATAGCTGTCTATTTACCCCCTCATTTCTTCTCCTTTTTTCACTCCTCATCTTCTTCCTTCTTTTTCCTTTTCTTTTTTTTTTCCACGTTCCGGGTTAACGCACAGCACGTTTTCACCTTGAGTGTGAATGCGTAAAAATTACGACAACCTTTCGACGTGCGGTAATCACAGCCATTGTGCGACCTGCAGGAAGGGGCCCTCGTGTTGCACTTCCAGTGCAGCCCACCGTGAGATTGTCATAAATGGCCCTTCATTGAAATGCAAAGCCTATTGTTAAATCATAATCTCTCCTCTCCATCAGATGAAGTTGGCGTCACGGTATTCACAAAAAAAGAAGCACTTAAGCTGCACACAGTTGCTGAAAATATATTCTTACACACTGAACCATTAAAACATATATTACCAGCAATGTTATTCCTGCAGACTGCATACTATTCTACACATGCAGTCAGCTGAAGGTTTAAAATACCTCAAAACTAAACCGGCATCACAAATATGTATACATTTATAAACTGGCCCGGTTAGTTTCCCTTGTAGTCTGCTGTAAATTATTTCAATTTTTCTTCCAAAAAAAGGAGAAGACTACATTGTACTTACTGCAAGTACATGTGTGTGTGTGTGTGTGTGTGTGTGTGTGTATGGATTAGTTTAGCTGAAGTGGATCTGAGTATTTACCTTGACCTTACTGTGTAACTATCCAGTTACTGTAAAAGATGTTTGGTTCACAGTGGAGTTGCAGAAAGTTAAATGGTAAATAAATATCAGCTTTTCTGGATATTCCTCAGTGTTACTTTTAAGTCACAAGATCAGGAATAGCTTTAGAACTGTACTTTATTTTTCATTTTATAAATGTGCTTGATTTTTTTTTCATCATCACAAATTATTAATTCACTTGGAACCATCATTAACAGTGTTCAACAGATCTGGCTCTTAAAGACAGGGGGGTGGGGGCATGCCCTCCCCACTTTCGTTTTCATGACGATATGATGACAATGCAACATGCATTTTCTCACTGCAATCACATGTAAAACTACACCGTTATGTGACATAACAAAACACTTTTTTTTCTATTTCCAGTCTTTCTTCAGCATTTTCTGTTTGTCCTTTGGAATATATTATTCTCGTTCTGAGAGAGAACACATGCCCTCAAAAGCACTAAAGTCATTCTTGATTGAATTGCGTCTGCCCTGAAAGAGACTAAGTGTGTTGGTTTGGGTCCCTGCACAGTCTCTTTAAGGGCGCACACAATTCAATCGAAACAGACTTTAATCTTTTTAATGACATATGTCATTCTATGTTAGGATGAAAATAACATGTTCCCATGGTAATGTTTTCCTGGCTTCAATAAAACAGCAAACGTTCAAAGGAAACCTCCGTTATAACACAAACTTTGTTTTGATTGAATTGCATATGTTCTGACAGAGAGAGATGGAGATAGGGGGGGAGAGAGAGAGAGAGAGAGAGTGTTAGTTTGATTGGATACGAACCAGAGTGCATCTGGTTCAGTAGCAGCCAATGTTGTATGAAAGGAATACTCTCATCATGGCGTTACGGCATGGCCAAATGGAAATAAAGCTGCACTTTTTCCAGTGTTCTTGAAATGTTTTCTGGTAGCTGGATGTCAATGGATAACAAATAAAACATGCAGTATAAGCCATGTGACCCCCACCTCCCCTGCCCCACCCAAGTCACTAATGCTAGGCAACTGCAAGGCTTGCTCCGTATACTATGATATGATAAAGCCTTCACATAAATTTCATTGGTTTATAACTGATTGAAAAAAAAATACCGATATCCAATAATTTGACGGCAAATAGGCGGACAGTCTCACTGTGCTGTCCTTGGGTGTCTGTCACGGAACAGTGTGCTTCTGAGGACAGCACCAAGACACAGGCTTAGTGGCAGTAACAAAAACTCAAACAAACTCAAATCTCGCCTGCCATGATACTGATCTGGGTACAGTGCATAAGTCACTGAGGCACAGCATGGGACCAGCATGGGGGACTAAGGCCATTTCTCATGGTCTTAAATGGCTTTCTTTCACGTCAGCTGTGCTGAGTGGCCCCTAACATGTGATCCATCCAACACGAATGAATTCTGCACTGTTGTCATGGTGATGAGTGCTCCATTTAGTGTCCCTCATGCATGCAAACCTTTTTGACTCAAGGTCCTCTCGCAATTCCTTATATTTTACGTTTGAGCTCTGTACTGATGCCTGGTAAATAAGTGGCACTCTGTTAAAAAAAAAAAAAAAAAAAAGTTGAAAAAGTTGGAAACCTTGCTCTTTCATTTTTTTTTCTTTTCTTTTGACATGAACAATTTTATTTCAGTCCAGAAAGAAATCAATGTAAGATGCAAATAAAATGCAGCCAAGCACAAGCTGGTAAATATTTGACACTGGCCATGTTGATTTTGCTTTTATTCATCTAAGTGTAATTAGCTTCAAAAAGCTTGAGAGCAAACTTTTTTTGTTTCCTTTAATCATAACTTTCAGTGTTGTCCATTGGATAGATTCCAGTATATACAATATCCCCAGACCTTTCAGAACAGTAAGTAAAGATCATTTAATAGTAGACCCTAAGATCTGTTCATCAACCAGCCAAAGTTTGTCTCTAACTTTCATGTTGTCTTCGCTGTCATTCACACATAATTGTTTTAATTTTATACATCACTGTTGTCATGAATTTATTATTGTGAAAATCAGTAATGTTCATGGGTACATTTTAGCTCATTGAACTGATCCAAAATGAAGCACAGCTTTAAGTTAAATACATGTGTTTGGATAAGCATGCTAGCCCACATTGGTTACTGATATATGAATCAGATGGCTAACTGGGCAGATGTATTCAACACTGCTGTCATATTGTAACGGGCCAGGTCTGTTGCTAAAGCTCCTGCTGTCAGGTGAATGGAGTCTCCTGTCCTGACTTACCATTGAGACTTTCCTGGATTCAGACATTGAAAAAAAAAATCAACAGACTCCTCCTTGAGATGAACAGCTTTGGGATCTACAGTGGCTCTTAAAAACAAACAAACAAACAAACAAACAAACAGACAAACAAACAAACAAACAAACAAACAGACAGACAAACAAACAGACAACAAACAAACAAACAAACAATAATAATAACTGGCCCTGCATTTAAAGAATATTTGGAAAGTATGCAGTAAATAATTAAGTCATAAATATCAATAGTAAATAAATATTACATGATTGTAACCATAATAATAATGGTCATCCATCACCATGGAAACAGGATTTAATTAAACAACCTGTAATTACATCTCTAAGACTGAAAGTAAGGTCACTGCTCCTTGCCCTTCAGCTCCCAATCTCTGTTGTGTGATGCATTAGCTCTACAATCAAGACATTTATGGCTGTAGACATCACTGCAGTATCACTCCGCTAATCACTGCTATCGTGAACCTTTTATGCTTATTCTGTGTTGTGTTGTATTGCATTGTATTGCCTTCCATACTCCGTACTGTGCTCTCAGCAGGATTATGTGTTTTTTCCCCTTGTCATCGTTGACAGCTGCAGGGTTTATTTCACTAATGCACATACTAATATCAACTTCACTGGTGTTTCCATCTGACTTTGAGTCAGAGTTAGTCTAAGCAGGACTGCTTTTAGACTGTAGAACACATGCTGTGGTGAATTATCTAAGAATTAAGAAAACTGCAAAAATAAACTGAACAAGGAATACAGAGTACACAAGATTTCCTACTCAGATTCAAAAAGCTAAATCTTACAGTTGATGAAATACAATGCTATGGAAATGGCAAAAAAAAAAAAAAAAATTTTTTTTCTAAAAAAGAAAATGTTAAAATATGCATCAAATTTGCATCCTGGTTTTAATATTGGGTGCCATTCAGAACTGCCCTGAGGGAACATTCATGCAATACAAAAACGATCAGATATAACCATTATCTATTGTGTGTAATGTGTATATAACCTCAATAAAGGGAAAAAAAGATATAACCATTATCTGAGTCACAGAACAATGCATAATTGGAAGTGCCGTTTGATGACCTTTGACCTTGGTGAGGGACTGTGTGCTGCAGCTTCAGCTGCAGGAACAATTACCGATTCCCACAGAGTGATTACGCACAACACAGATATTAATTTAGTAATATATTGAGCTGGGAAATGACGGCACACAAAATCCAAACAGAGACAGAAAAGAGCAGAATTTAGAGGATCATTTATGTAACTAAAACAGGCCATGCCACGAAGGGCTATTTTTTTTCTTGTTTCTCATTTTCACAATATTTATCGATTTTCCCAGAATTGTGGTATTGACATTCTTAGAGCCTTTGTTTGATAAATTATAAAGTATATTGTGTATGCAACTCCCTTTGGAATTAAAATTTTAGTCAATCGGGTCAAAAGCAAACATGCATCACTGACAGAACCTGCAGGTCTCCTGATGAATGCCCTGTAAGATTTTATTGAGATTGTAAATGTTTGGGGATGCTAAAAATATGAGCAATCGATAAATCCGTTATTTACCAGGTCTGTTCAGCCTGGGGGATTTTAGCAGTCTCATACACAGACAGTGGCCTGCTTTGGATTGGACATAAAACACTTATCAATGGAGGCAGCAGCTATGAAGTAAACAGAAATAGTCTGACTTATACATAAAGAGTGCGGTTAATAATAATATTTTAAGCACATTAGATACTTTGATCTTTTTTATAGTACTTTCATGTTTTGTAAATGCCATCCTTTGTCAGCTCTTGCCAAGCCACATCTGTGACATTGCCAAACTTCAGACCCACCATATTTTGAGAGAGAGAGAAAGAGAGAGAGAGAGAGAGAGAGACAGACAGAGAGACAGAGACAGAAAAAGAAAGAGACTAGAACTGTCTCTTAATTTGAAATAATTGTCATCTCCCCTCTGAACAAATAATCTGACAAAGGCTAAATATGAATGCATGTTGTCATACCATTTACATGCACATGGGGACTGATCTCTGACATGCAATATCTGAAAATAACGTTAGCTTGCATTCAAAGTCTTTTTTCTTCTTCTTCTTCTCCTTTTGAAAAAAATATACTGGAATGCATACGATGTCCGTGTCATCTTGCATTTCAGAAACTATATTATGAAAGGCATGTCAGAACCGCGTGTTCTGAAATGAAGAGAAACAAAGCCAGAAGCATACAAGGATATACATGTACCTTTCTGCTTTTTTTTCTTTTTACTTTGCAAATGAGATTATAAAAGCTGGTGTGCTGGAAAAGAAGATTACGTACATTAAACAAGACTGAGGAATGAGTTCTTCAGTCTGCCTAATCTCCCATAGATACTTCATGTATGGGATTTTGAATTGACCAAGTGTTAAGTCTTACAGAAATGCATCCAAAATGAAATGCATCCAACATACCCATATTAGTTTGTGTTTTATGTTCATATGCTTCTGCTACAGTTGGAGATCGCTGAAACGTGTTGCATACAGTATAATACCGATACCCCATGCATGCACAAATATATTAAATATGTATGCATGCCTCTATTATCTGTAAAAATATAAAATGGGCATTCTTCAATTCATGAAAACAGATAGAAAAACTAATCCTTCACATATTTTATTTTTAAATTAGACTTAAAATTTATTTATTTCTGTCATAATGTGCTCTGCCTTTATTTGGAGAGATTTTTTAAAAAGTCAACTCTTTAAAAAAGATGAATTTTTAACCTCAGTTCTTTCTTGAATGCTTCAATTCTTAAACAAAAACAGCTAAACCAGTCAAGTATTTCAAGCTCTGTTCATTTTCATTCAAATGAATATATGATGCAATATTACACAAACAAATCCTCCTGCTCATTTTATCTTCAGTAATGCGCTGTTTGCTGTAAAATAACCCATGCATCAACATAATATACTGTGGTTATATCTTTGCTTTGATTAATGTAAATTTACTTCCTTTTATTGGCTCCTCGTATATTTGCATTATTTAAAAATATGGATTACATTTGGAGGCACACACTTTACTTCATGTGTGACAAGGTGGTAAGAGTTTAGGCAATATGCTTGTTTTATTGAAGTACTTATTTTACTGTATTTAATCGTTACTGTGTTTTTTTTTTTGTTCTTTACACCAGTATATGTGGACTGAAGTACATGGACAGTATTTTCTTTATAGGCAGATAGATAGATAGATAGATAGATAGATAGATAGATAGATAGATAGATAGATAGATAGATAGATAGATAGATTATTATTACCATGTTATTGTTGAACATGGTTATTGCTGTTGTTGCTTTTGTTGCTGCTGTGAGGCAGAGTGAGGAGAAGTTATTGTTGAAAGAGGATCAAAATGCTTCATCCCTCATGATGGAATGTGTTCTCTTCCTGTTTCTGAAGTCATTATTCATCTCAAATCCATGTCTGGCCATTCGATGCCATAATATTGATGCGGTCTGTCAATTCATTAAGAGGATCCCCTCCTAAGGTACCGGGTGCAGTGCCCTGGTCCCAGTTCATCTGTTGGACCTGCAGCACCAGGGGGTCCGGCAGTCAAGCCCAGGAATAAGCTACCCTGGTCCTGGAATGCTGGATGTGACTCCGGTTTGTGCTCTTTCTGAATTCTTGATGGACAGCTATTAAGTGTCTGAGCCTGAATACTGCTCCAGTACCTGGAGGACGAGTCTGAACGCTGGCACTCATGCTCCAGGTACAGCACATGGTCACCTGTATTCATTAAGCCTCAAATTTGATAAGATCACGTATTGTGGGTTTTGAAGAGCAAACACTAGACATATCAATGGCACACCATGGACAGGGTCACTGACCCTTCATCCTGTAGCCTGTAACCTCTTCGAGTTTTTCAGCGACTATGAGCTCAGGGGTTTAACCATGAACTTTTGGGGGTCCTGCAGTCTGACCTCTCATCTCAGGATGACTAAACTCTGGCAGTCCAGCTGTCGAATGTCTCAGTGTCCAGAAATCCAATGCTCAACCTGTGTCACCATTGCAGTCTAACTATGAATAAAGGGTCCAGAATTCCAACAACTTACCTGTGGCAGTACTGCAGTCTCATTACTAAAAAAAGAGTGCAGAATTCTAACATCTTACCTGTGGCAGTACTGCAGTCTCATTACTAAAAAAAGAGTGCAGAATTCTAACATCTAACCTGTGGCAGTACTGCAGTCTCATTACTAAACAAAGAGTGCAGAATTCTAACATCTAACCTGTGGCAGTACTGCAGTCTAACTACTAAAAAAAGAGTGCAGAATTCTAACATCTAACCTGTGCCAGTCCTGCAGTCTACCTACTAAAAAAAGAGTGCAGAATTCTAACATCTTACCTGTGGCAGTGGGGAGATCTAATTGCTCATTAAGTATCCAGGTGCTTATGCGAAGGGTACTGTGTCAGACCAGCTCTGGCAGGCCATTTCCTTTAAAGCCAGAAGATCCTGCAGACCCGGCATGACTACCAGGCCCTGCTAGGACAGGCATACATAGTCATGAACAGACATTGTGCAAGGACAAGAACTACGATCAGGGTTACCGCTAGCATTAGCATAAGTATGAACATTAGCAGTATAATCCCATTATAATGCTAATGCTCAATGAATCCAGCGCTCCAAGGACAGATAAGGATTCCAGAATTGTAACTTTGTTCCTCTGTGAGTCCAGCAGTATATACACTGGTAAAGATTCCAGAACAGAAACCTCATACTTTTGTGAGATTGGATGACTCAACTCTAACCTTCAGGTTCAGCAGAATTTCCTCTGACAAAGGAAGCGGGCATGTTTGATCCTTGAGGACCAAGTGTGAAAACAGGTTTTTGTTTTCACCAGTTACCCTGGTAAAGCTAGACCGCTATCCGCAAATACAGATGCAGATTTCCTCGCTGAGGTGACACATTTCATTTAATTTCAGATGAGTCTCTGGCTGCGATTTTTAAGACGATCAAGACATTTAACGAAGATGTCAGATTAAAGACTGAGAGATGTAAAATAATTAAGAGCAGACGTTGGCATGAGGTCCAGAGGGACTATGCCCTCTGGGCTCTTCCCTACTGTAGACTGTAACCTTGGAGTCCCGTGAGCTAGCCTCCGCTCCACGTCTCTGCAGTTTCAACGGCTCAAAGTCACTGCCGTGGTTTAAGGCTAAAAGGTCTCATTAATCCCGACTCCACATTGCACTCCGCAGACAAAGTGGAGACTCCTTGTTAAGCCCTTGAGCACCAGTGGAGTGACAGTAAAGACGCCATGTCAATCAATGAAGTTCCATTTAACGAGAGCAATGTCAGTAATGTCAAAGGGATCTGTGAGCTGGAGTGAAAAGTTGACTGAGAAAACAGCATTACCATATCAGAAAGGTGCTTTGAAAGGTAATACTAAAGTGTGCTTGTATTATCTTGTGCTGTTATGTGTGTATACGTACAGTATACATACTATGAATATAAATGGTGTTTCTAATTTGCCCAAGAGGAGCTGACCTGCCATTAACTGCACAGATACTTTAAGTCCCTCTGGTGCCCAAATGTAATTTTCCATCCCCTTACAACAGTAGATAGGAGCAGGAAACTATATTGTGTCATCAGTGAATTTAATTAAGCATGGCTGTGGGTATTCAGGCATGCTCATTCATTCAGCTGACCACTTTTGCTCATCCACACCTCCCCCCCCCTTCATTTCACTGTCAAATGTTTTCAGCTAAAAGATGCATATAGTCTCCTTGAAATTTCCGCCATTGCATGCAGGGCAGAGAGGATGTCCTTCCAGGTGATCGATAATATTGATATGAAGGTGGTACAGATCCATAGGAAAGAAAAATAGGTTTGTTAATTGGCAATATTTCATGTAACATTCCAGCAAAGGCAAAAGGAACACCCATGTCCCTCCACACACGCACAAGTGCACAACCACGCTCACACATACACGCACACGCACACGCAGAGGCACAAGCACACGCACAAGCACACGCTCACATGCACACTCACAAGGTACACAAAAGGAGGACAATCAATTACAGACAAGAGCGTATGATATAACATGTATAATGAAAATTGCAGGGTTTGTCATTGCTCAAGATAAAAGTGTTCAGATGGAAACTTTAGACAATAGGAAGACATTAATCTTGCTGACAAGCGATGTACCTAACATTTGCCTTTCAGTGTTTTATGTAAGTCAGTGGACTCCATTAAACTGTTGATTTATTCCGGCAGACTCTTTATCTTTGAAATTGATCCCTCTTTGTCACTGGGAGCAGATACCTAAAACAGGAAATTCAATGAGGACCAGCTTTGTCCCCAAATACGTCACCGAACAGTGAGTGATTTGTCCGGACCTTACAAAGACAATGCTTTTGGTCACATACTGTAGCAATGGATCACAACAGATGCAGATGTAGAAGCTGCTCTACCTTTCTTCATGCTTTTTCTTCTTTCATACACCCTCATCTCATAACCTTGATGATGATAATGACCATGTATATTATTATTATTATTATTATTATTATTATTAGTAG
Organism: Albula goreensis; assembly: GCA_022829145.1. Taxonomy (NCBI): domain Eukaryota; kingdom Metazoa; phylum Chordata; class Actinopteri; order Albuliformes; family Albulidae; genus Albula; species Albula goreensis. The sequence continues at coordinate 4,606,583 of CM040745.1, read as the reverse complement.
TAGTAGTAGTAGTAGTAGTAGTAGTAGTATTGTTATTCATTATTATTATTATGTAAAACAATATCCTCCTACCTGGTATCACACTTAAGTATCAGCCAAGTTAGATAGATAGATAGATAGATAGATAGATAGATAGATAGATAGATAGATAGATAGATAGATAGATAGATAGATAGATAGATAGATAGATAGATAGATAGATAGATAGATAGATAGATAGATAGATAGATACTATCTGAATGACTTGATAAATGGATGACTGAGGTACTAACTGGATAGTTTTTCAGTGACATAGGTGAATAAACCAGCAATGGATTGAATTACTTTCACTAAGACACATACATTACAATCATTTGATAGCGCAAAGTCTTTGCTACAGTCACTGGTTAAAATGTTTATGTCAAATAGCTTCAGTTCCATCAGGCCTTTTACTGCACAGATATCACTGTTGGTGAGCTTTATTGCATCGTATTAAACTCGTTGAACACATTTCTGTTATCGTTTGAATGTGGGTGGAGGAGGGAGCCTGGTTCCAACACCACCCCTCCTGTAGCACATAGCAGAGGATGAAAGGTAGCAAGGATTTATTTAGCAAATATTAAACTAAGACAGGGTTAGATAAGCAGGCTGAGAAAACCAGTCCAGGAACCTACGCCAGGGAACATTTTAATCTTTGTGAAACGTGCCATGGGAGCGCAGCAAGTCACAACCTCATTTAAACGTCTGACCCTAATTATGGCATCTCCTGCAGCACAGTGTCACCATCACTGCTCTTGGGGAAACAATGTTTCTAATCGGTATATAAGTAAGATAAAGCCACACCCCCTCCGCCCCCTGCACTCACACACTGATCCAATAACACTCGGGGCCCACCTTCCTCCCTCCCCAGCAGAAATGTGGATTTCCCAGGAGGACTCCAGCCGCCCCAGAACCACTCTCACCAAAGTGCTAATGAAGTGAAGAGCAGGAACAGAGTGAGACTCTGATCAGGGTCTTTCTGTCTCAGCACGCTCCCATTCATGGCGTCTGAATACACCGTCCCTCCATGGCTAAATCCAAAGACACGCTGGCTCCACAGCTGTGGCCCACTAATTCGCCTGTGACACGCTGCATCTAAAGTCCTCCCTTATTGAGGATCTGACCTGTTGCATCTGGAGAATTGAGCTACATTGCCACTGTTTGTCTCTCCCTGCCACATGCGCTTAGGATGAGCGAAGATGCCAAACTGCACCAGCAAACCACAAATAAGAAATAACATTGCTATTTAAGTCCAAATAATGTGCATATTACATATCAGCCACACAGTAGCTAACACTGCCTGCTAGACCCACACTGTTGCAAAGGGTCAAAATGAAAAGGGCAGCTCAGGTATACCACATGTTAAGCATGATGCAACTCATACATAATGATTGCATACTATTTACACTCTGTTTTGTCCCATGCAAAAAAAAAAAAAAACAAGCTCACAATTTTTTTTAAAAAAGATCAGTCTTCTCATTCAATTCAAGAGATTTCCTCTGTTGTATCTGTGAAGAAACAGCGAGCAGGGCTTGCTGGGTGATGGGAGGTGGGGTGGCGGGGGTGGGGGGTGGGAGGATGTGAATTCCTTAGCAAAGGCAGCAGGGGGTCTGTGATGCTCAGGGATTTGGCCCCTGAAAAACATGGCTGTTTCATTATTGAGTCAGACCTGCAGGAGGAGGAAAAGCGTGAAGCAGAAGACTCGATGTTGTTGCAGATTTACCTGTAGGAGTTGCAGGCGGCATGAAGCTGGATGAGTGGTGAGACCTCAGCATCTGAGACGCGTTTCGCTGAACTGGGACCTGCTCCAGTTTCTGCACTAATCAGGATCCCGCTCCAGCAAAAGGAACCACCGGCAAAAAAAAAATGATCTACCTGTCAAATGTTGAGAAACAACATTTTTTTTTTTTTGTGGTTAAAATGTATTCTCCTGCTTTTCATTCAACCCACAGTTTCTCCATGTTATCATATTGCTTTAATTCTTTTAAAATAATATTTTTTATACACTTACAGAGGTGTTGAGGGGAAGCCCAGACCCTGAGGCTGAACCCCTTAAATAATTTAAGGTATTTTTTAAAGTAATTTATCACCCTTTTATGCCACCGATGTCTGTTCACTTTAATGTATATGTGCATAAATAAATGGTGAGTTTATAATTTCATGACTGAATCATATAGATTATAAAAAATAAACACTTAGCATGCACACAGAGTAAGAGAAGAACTCTGAGTTGCATGATGGTAGAATATGTGTTGTGAAACATATTATAAGTGAAGCTAATTTGAGCAATCAGTCACAGAAAGCTTGTAACCAATCAGAACATGTTAACCTCTAGAAAAAAAAAAAAGAAAAAAAAACAATGACTGGTTCAGCTCAGTCAGTTGTGTAACACAGTTCTTTCCATGTGCGTTGCTGTTAAAGTTTGGTTTTCTCCCATTGGTATTCTGGGTTGGAGGCACTCAGCCTGGAGAAACTCTTGTAAATTCACATTGCGTGTCTGTACTGTTTACACTGTGGTGCGTATCTCTGAGTGCTACAAGTAATTAGCTGTAGCTGTGCCGTTCCTGCGTATGTGATTGGCTGGATCAGTTCGAGCTTCTTGGCCATAGAAAGTACTCAGACCTCCCAATGGTCACAGTCTACAGTTAATTCACACTTTCAAAGTGCCTCTATCATAATGAAATTATTCAGGACTGCAAGAGAGTCGCCTGTTGTCAAGTGATTGTTTGTTCTGTCGACCAGACAAAAATGTTGTGTTGCTTTACAACTTAGTTCTCAACTTTAGCCTCAGCGGAACCGAGCATCCTCATGGCCATTCATCAGATACGGCTTACATGAACATAGTTGTCAGTATGTCTACAGTTAGAAAATGTGGGTTTTTTTTTCCAAATGTTGTAGTATGTCTTGGAACAGTGGCTAAGAAATTGTGTTTTTAAAAGTGGATGCTATAAACACCTATGTAATGTAAAACAATTGCATTTTTAATTTATTTTTTTCTTTTTTTATTGAAAATGACTGAATACATACTAAAATGCATTAAAGCCAATGGTGAATTTACAGTTCTTGTTGACGTCCTTACAGTTACTGTCCCTACATGCTCATTGGTGAGCAAACATCATTCATTTTGACCTGCTGTTGCTGCAATATCTTTGGAGACTCCTGTAGTCTGACTTGGGGTAGTGATCAGCACAATACACAAACACACACACACACACACACACACACACACACACACACACACACACACACACACACACACACACACACACACATGCACGCTCGCACGCACACCTGTACGCACACACACACATACACACACACACCTACTACAACCACTACCACTGTTAACATCTATATCTACTCCTACCTAGTGATACCTGTCATTTTCATTTTCATCTCCTACTGAAAATATGACACACTGGGCTCTCTGGAATTTTCTGATAAACCACACCTATCACAGAGTAACCGCCTTGCAAGACTAAAAACGTATCGGTCACATTTGAACCTCTCCCTAAAATGTCTCCTTCTGCAAAGCCGTACTCAGTCAGCCAGAGTGGTTGAGAAGCACTCATGGTCTCCCATATCCATGTAAAGGATCAGAGCTCCGAAGGCCCAATGCATGCCAATGCAGTCTGCCACACAGCACGGCTGAATTCACAACACAGAAGGCCTGGAGACACCTGCGTGAGGGTCCTGCAAGGTGGCACGTTACCCCCCGAACACCTGCTGCCATACAGGCACTGACTCAAAACAAAGAGAGCTCATTCACCTAGGACAGCGCTTCCAAATTCAGTCTTGGCCCTCCTCCCCCCATGCGTATGCTGCTTTTCCGTTCCAACCATAACTGCTACTCCTGCATTGTAACAAGCTGCTAATTGTTCTTAATTATAGATGTGAGAAAGGTCTGTTGAGGGAAGATTTACCCTCTATGCCCGCATTATGTCAGAAATAGCTGGCCCAAATTCACAGCCCAGGACATTTAGTCTGGCAGATCAGTTCTCAGGCACTTAACATTTGCATTGTATTGTCTGCGTTTTGCATGAAGGCAAATGGTATACACATATAGCTTGGATCAGTTATAGATCAGCAGGTGAAGTCTTACATTCCGCTCAAAAATACAGACACCTGATCACTGGAAGCAGACTCTTTGTGGAAAAATGAGGATTTCAAGGACAAAGAAAATGGCAACATATATTCGATTAATTTAAGTTTAGAGAAAAAGTGATGCGGAAAATAGCAGAGGTGAGACTGGAATTGGCAGGATTATAATTGAGAAGCCCTGGTATACTGAAAAAAAACAAAAAAACAAAAAAAAAAACACTCCTGATGAAGTCCACCTCAACTCTGCAGCTTGGTGCTTTTCTTTACTCATGATGTGAAGAGAATGTTCCCCCTAGCACTGGCCTGTAATCAGTTACTCTGTGCCATGACCAAAATACACAGTTACAGCTCAAATATTATGGTTTTCTTGATATTTGTTAAAGTACAGTTTTACAACTATATATATACATTACAATTTTAAATAATATTGTTGGTATGTATTCATATAAAGAAAAAAAAACTACTGAGAGGGAGGAAATTCCTACATCCAAAGCAGCCAATATAATCTCTCTCTCAGTTTTCTAAGGAAAGAATGGTTGGACAATGTGATTGGACATACTCTTGCAAGTTGGATAACATACCTGCTCAAGGACAATTGCAAGGGCTAACCAGAGAGTGGGTGAATTCCAATACTCAAATTTCATCTCATCACCTCTTCCACTTGTCTCCTCCTCTCCTCCATGTCCTGGAAACTTATTAATGTGTCCTCTCTCCCTCCACTGTTCCAAAAAGGTAGGAGATGACTTTTGCCTACTCCACTCGTTGCCTCCTCTCCTCAAAACGAAGGATACATCGATAAAGATACAGATATGACGATAAAAAAGAGTTGAAATGTACCCAGTAAGTTTAGCAACAAAAAATTGCAGTGCCAGAAGAAGCATCACCTGGAGGCAGACCCAGCTATGTCACTATGTATGGCTGAAACAAGCTCATGATCATTGTCAGTTTGATGTTCGAACTGGGTATGACATCACCATCACAAAATCATTGAAATGTGTAAAGAGATTGTTTTGACTTTGGCACACTTGACCACTGACTTGGTCAAGCAGTGGTCTCATTTAACTGGACTGAGTTGGCTGTTTGATCTAACAGCTGAAAATAACACTTAATCAGGTGACATTTACAAAAACTATTTGTCACTGTGTCTAGCTGGTGTCATCTTCTCACATACATAAACATTCATATGAAAAAGAAATATATTTGCTTTCTGAAGAATCACAGGATAAAATAATAATTCTGTTTACTAAAGCTTTTGTTTTGATTTGTAGGTTTTCATCGCCTCAAACTCCAATTCCACCTGAAACTGTGTCGTGAGTCATGAAATCACTTACTGATGTCATCCAATTACAAAAATTACAAAACATTAATTTGCCACAGCCTTAAGTAATTAAAAGTTAAGAGGAAACCATAAAGCATGGCATGATTTACTCTGTAGTGGCTGAGGAAGCATAGAACACTGTGTTTATGTGTAGTATTTTAACCATAATCTACTTAATAACCGTGCTTGCGTTTGGTCTGTGGCCAAAACTTGAGTCTTCTCGGAGCTCTGCAGGTTTAAACACAACATCTGTAGAACTGTGGTGCAAGCTTCCAAAAAAATGTGATTATCCTGTCTGTCAACCATCCAAAAATCTGACGCATCATCAGAAATTCTGATTCTCATTCTCTGATGCTTACAAGGAGATAAGTTAAAGGACAGAAGTTTACTGAATCCTGGTCTGTGTCTTTTCAACAAATATCTGACAAATGTATTTTATCATCAGTAGTTCCATTGCTTTTTTTTCTGAAAAGATTTCTTTCATCAACATGCAATGGTCACCATCTTATAACTGGAGTCAGTTAAATGGCATGCTGGTAGCTGAGTGGATATCCGCCTCTCCAATATGATCACAAAAGTTCACAGGATGCAAACAGTCCTGTATAATCAGAGGGATTTGCATAATGCAGTCCAAACACAATGTCACCGCAGCACCCTGTTTCAGTAAACACTGCATTTATCTGTGTGAAGCTCCTGCCATATGTGTGAATTAGTGTGACGTTTGATGTAAAGCCAGACATGTTGATTCACCTAGGAGTCATTTCACCTGGGGCGTTGAAAAGTGCTTTTTTTTGCTGAATGAAAACTGAATTTTATGGTGGGATACACGGAAATGGAAGATTATGCAGAGTAGATTATGCAGATTAAGGTCAATGATTTCAATCACTCCTACAGACCTTTACAGATTATAGGCTGATAATGATTGTCCTAATCAAACGGCCATAAATGCAGCCCTTCATTTATGTGAATTGGGCACAGAATGATTTGGATGTGTCAACATTTTTGCCCTTGAAAATACACAAATGTTCATGTATGGATTTGGAGGGCTAAAAATGATGGCAAATAAACATTCAACATATAGCATTTGTTTGAACAATTATTATAATTAGCAGTGATACATCAGAATTAGACTTCTAAAAATAATGCACACACACACACACACACTCACACAGACACACACTCACTCACACACACACACACACACACACACACACACACACACACACACACACACACACACACACACACACACACACATTCATACTCACACACACACACACACACACACACACACGCACACACTCACACCACACACATACACATAATAAACCTTGGTCCTGGAAATCCACCTCTGAGAATCGTCTTTTTATTTCTTAAGGAAATCAATATGACTGAAAACACAGCCGCTTATTTCCAAGCAAGCAACACTCTTCCTAACTACACAGCACAAATCAAAAGCTCCTAAAACTCACTTTAATACCGGAGATTTAACTCTTAGGCAGTCAATTTCATCCTCAAATTTATTTATCTTACGGGGGAGATGTCTCAAGAGAGAGGAAGAGAGAGAGAGAGAAAGAGAGAGAGGGAAGGAGCTCAAATGGCGTGCGATGGGATTGGAAGTAATTACAATGAGGCTCGGCGCGGGGACGAGCCCGCGACAGCGCGTTGCTGCAGGTATTGGCTGCTCTCTCCCGCGCTGTCGATCTACCGCTGCAAATTAGGTTAAGGGTAATTATTACAAGACCCAGTTTCTCTCACAGCTCCAGCTGAAGTTCAGTACCTTGATCATTTGCAGCCAGGTGCTTATTGTTTTTTTTTTTTTTTTTTTTTTTCAAATTGTCTGGGGGACTCTGCATTTGAAAGTGCTAACCGAGAGTTTATAATTATTATGTGCTCCCCGCTTTGAGGATATCAAGCTCAAAGCCTCAACTCTAATTTCAGTGCGAGGTGCTTCAGTATATGTCTATGTATGACAGCATGGTGGCTCAATGGGTATCACCATGGCCTCTAAGCAAGGGAGGTGCAGGTTTTATTCTCACCACATCCAGACTCTTTCTGTGTGGCAATCACATGTTTCTCCAATGGGTTTTCTCCAGGTTCTTTGTTTTCCATCCACAGTCCAGTGGCATGCAGGTTAGGCAGTCTGGACATGCCAAATCGCCTGTAGTCATGTGTGGGTGAGAGAGAGAGAGCAAGTGTTTGTCTGTCTGACCCTGTGATGGGCTTGTGTTCTCTCCAGGGTGTCTACCTTTTGCCTAATGCATTCTGGGATAGACTCCAGCTTCCCTCCCACAACCCAAGAATGGATGAAGAAGGTACAGATGATGGATGCAAAGCAAAATGTCTGGTGTTAATTTAACACTGACAGTGTACATTATGAGTCCACTTATTCTCATATGTACACCGTTAAATTAACGCTGGGTATTTTGCTGTGTGGATGGATAAAAACGAGGTATGACAAAGGTTATTCCTAAGATCAACTATAAATTGCAATGCTAGTTGTTAAAAAATATGGAACAACATTTCTGAGTTTTGAAAATTCTTTCTTCCAGTTGGGAAGCTGCACATACAATATGGATCTTGCAGGATCTAATTCAATGGCAACTTGCACCGGACCATTTTGCTAATGACTATCTGCAGTTTGCCAGTGCCCTCAACTCTATAAAATATACCGATTCTGAAAAATCAATCTGCATTATGGCACTGGAATACCGATGGAAGTGTCAATATGTCAAAGTGTTTCAATTTTACATCGCAGGAAACTATTCACTCTTATGAGAATATGTGTATATTCAGATGCTGTGAAAACACAATTAGTTCTCAATGAGCACATACTGTATATAATTCTCCTATTATGTCTGCAATTTCAGGGCTTTTAAAATATAAATTCCTTCACCACCTGTCTCACTGAGAAAAAGAGACAGAGTGCGCGTGTGAGTGTGTGTTTCTGTATGTGCATGTGTGTGTGCGCGTATATGCATGCGCGTGTGTGTGTGTATATGTGCTTACTGTACAACAGAAAATGGAAAAGAGAGCTAAGTCCACTCTGTGGTATCTGCTGGGTTGGAGATTAATGTGATGGCATTTGTGAAGCACTTTTTGGGAATACAGGACTGGATACACATGTACACAAATGTCTGAACCTTTTTATTTTATGTATTTAGTTTTTTATGTTTTTTTCAAAATCTTTGTCAAAAAAAGTAAAATTATGATTATTAACAGTGAAATCAACATTTTGGCAAAAAACATTGGATACCAGATCCAGGATAGATTGATTGTATCAAAAGGCAAGATGAACATTTACAAGAACAGTACTTCAGATTATGGAACATGACTCTATAGATTAGACAATTTTTTTGACCAGGACAAAAAGCATTCTCTATAGATTAGACTTATCCAAGTATAGTGTTATGCAGAGTATAGTAGCTGATATGCCATGAGTTTAGCAGTAACTTCAGGGTCAATTTACATCAGATAAGAGGTTGGATATAGAAGCATTGCCTGCTCACAATACGCTACACTACACAGAACTGAAATATCCCGTTTCAGTCTCTAGCGTAAATAATTCCAGGTATCCAGCCGCAGTTGAGATATCTTTATTTTGGATGTGACTCTACGGGGTCCTTTATATGCTATTGTTATTAACATTTACAACATTGGTGTGCAATGGCTGACATATAAGACCACACTGTCTGCTCTTTCCCGAAGCACACAACCATGTTCTCAGCTGACAGATTCACCATGGCAAAACACGGAGAGCTACATGGGTATGCCGGTATGCATTGGAATGTCAGGACAGGGATGAAGACGTATTTTGCACAGGTTTCCTGGGGGACACAATCACAGGATCTGTGCGCTGCTTCACTCGGTACCGATTGTCCTGAAGTCATGGCCTACTTCTCAGGAAATGTCCCACTTTCTGTATGGGTCCCCAGCTACCTACAGTGCCGCTAATGCAGTACAGCAGTGTTAACACCTTGCCAGAATCACCTCGGTCTAACTCTCAGGTAGGAAACCGTGTGCAATGATACTGATGGGTTTCAATGCATAGTGCATGCTATCATTAAGATCAGTATTTGCCTGCCATGTCTTGTCTTGTCTGGGGGAAAAATGGCATATTATTAGGTGCTGAAACCCCACAGTGCCACTACACTTCAAATTGCACACAAGCAATTTAAACATGTCAATGCAAGCAACCTGCTATCTGCATTATCCTTAAACTTGAAAACAAATGGGGTAGGTGTTTGGTAGATTCTCTAAAATGTATCAGTAAAAGCATGGATAGACTCAATAAAATCCACTTAGTCTCTCTGAGGTCATTTGATTTTCTAATTTTAAATGAAAGGCAAAATGTAAAAATAGATTAAAAATATACTCAGATACAATAACTTTATAATGCATCATATGATTTGATGCTTTTTTTTTACTATCTGACCACAGCCAAATTGCCAAACCACATGCAGCAATCCTTTCACACTGAAGCAGGGGGAGTCAGCCATGAATGAGTGGCAGCTGATGTTTTGAAAACCCACTCTTCTTTCAGAATTGCAGATGCACCAGTGATTGCATACTAACTGTACTGTTGGATGATGGCGAAGTCAGCATATACTCAGTCCCTGCATCCACAGGTGCCAGTCTGAAAAGGACTAGCCCATAGAGAGCGATTTGATTCACAACCTTAACCAGCTTAATCCCGGGCATGGCTTGGACAGTCATCGACTTGCTCATGCAGACCTCCAGCAAAATGAGTTACAGCATGGGGAAAAAAAAAAAAAAAAAAACTAAACATTCTAACATACTATGTGATGGGTGAGCAAGCTGCCATTTCCAATTGAGGATGGAAACAAAAATAAAGATTGTAATACAGTTATAATGGTACTTTGGTGTGTTAAATTGTTCAAATCAGTCTTTTGTGCGACACAATATATATTGGTAATTTGAACTATTTGCAAATGCACAATGCTGTGTAAATAATGAAAAAAGTGCCTAGGGCTTTTCAGTGAGAGAGAGAGAAAAAAGATTGTAGTTAACCCTACAATTACCATTCAACAGGCTTGTCATTTTGGAGCATGAAATTAGTTTTCAGTTGTTTTTTTTTTTTTGGAATAGGTCAATAACTATTTTGAAAATTGAAACTCAATGAACACTTTTGTGTTGAGCAGCACTGTACAGAACCAAGTGCACAGAGTTTTCAGAAACTCTGAAGAAAAAGGTTTGCCCATGTGATTGAAATCCATTGGCTGAGATTAGAATCACCTGAATCTTCTCTTTGGTTGACATGGCCCCAGCGCAAATTCAAGCAGGTTGTGGATAATGCAATTGGATGAATACTTATACATTTTTACTTTAAAAGTTACTTCATTTTCAAGTCAATATTCATGCATCCAATAGGTCACTCCACACGAGGAGAGAAAGCTGAGAAATATCATTTTTTCAGAATGCAAACAGAACTTGCGAAAAGTTGCTTTGAGATCAAGGTCAGCTTTTTTTCTAATAGTTTGACATATTAAACAAGGGAACCAACATATTTTGTAGTTGAGGTTTTAGATTAAAATTGATTCCTTAAAATGTGTATCTACCATTTGTGGTTGTGGTAATGATTTGGGAAAAAGAGACACAAATGGTTGTGTAGTGTATGCAATGCTACAATGTAACTAAAATGATACAATGTAACTAAAGTGCTACAAAAGTAACCAACACCAGATCAGAGTTTTTGATTTTCGAACTTGGGCTGGTTTTAACAAAGACGAACACAGCTGCTGTCCTTTTCCAGTACACACAGATGAAACCCAAAATGGCAACCTGTTCATGTTGTCAATCATGGGAAGAAAGGAAGAGAAAGGAACAAAAACAAGAATAAAAAAACCTCACAAATTTTGATGTCATCAGCAAAGTGCAGTGGTAAGTATGAAAGTTCCACCTCAGATTAATTTTGGTCATTTGTTCCTCTGTACCCCTGTCTTCAGTGTCCCTTCAGTTGTTGAAGTGGGTGACAATAGCAGTGTTTAGGCACTCAGCCAGCATTGGATAAGAGAGGTAATTTTATACTGCTCCTCTACAAGGGCACCTTATAGCTGACCTGCCCTCTGCCATTGCGGTTAGCAGCTTCCCCCCGATAAGAACATAAAGCCCTCCGGCTACGATGCAATGGGAAGCTTAATAGATTTACTATTTTTAATGACATTAAATATAGATCTCTGTAAAATAACTCCTCTCATTACCTTAACTGTTTCACATCTGAGTCCTCTGTGAAACCACATTGTGGCGGATTCTCTCCGTCATTTCGAGCTCGACTTTAACCATCCTGTGATCAATGTGGCAAAGGCTAAGTGTGAATATGTTCCATTGTTAAATTGGAGATTGACCATGCATAATCAACAGACACTACCATCCAATCATCAAATCAAGGTTGTGGGGAATTTTTTGTTTGGTTCTACCTCCACAGTTTCTCATTTGGTTCTGCCTTCACAGATTCTCATTTGGTTCTGCCATCACAGTTTCTCTTTAGGTTCAACCTCCACGTATTTAAGCTATGACAGAAGACTAACAAAGCAAGTAAAACAAGTGAGTATTTTGATAGGTGTAAGATGTAAAACCCAAAAACAGGGAGAAAAATGTATTGCCACCATTAAGGTAGCCTAAGGCCTAAGGACAGAGGTAAGAACATAAACTTGTATATCTATAAATGTCAAGGATTCTGCTAATTTAACTGCATAATTCCACAGATGACATATATTTTTTTTTTTTTTTGAAGATGCAGGAGTAAGTCAATAAAAATGTGTTAAAAGAGGGGGACTGTGAAAGTGTGAGATGTGTGAATGGGATTCATTCTAGGAGCACTATGAGAAACATAGTGCCGTGTTACCTAATTGCAGAAATGACAGCATGGTCTACATTCCACCACGTAAGCTGAATGTGGAGTTTAACAGTGTAACCACACAATAGACAGAGTATTTACTGCAGAAGGACACTTAGGCAGGTCCATGTGATCAAAATGACTCATCTGCAGAGACAATGAAGCACTGCATTGACACAACACCGCAACGTGTACGGCTTCAGATCATTACTAATTGGTCAAAAATATTATGGTATATGTTTTGTTGCCTGCTGAACCAATGTAACATCTCTTTCTCCTCTTTCAGTATTTTGTATTCTTTTGGTGAAGCCACTGATGTTATTGATGATTGTCATCACGATTTTCTCGTAGTTGCGGTTTCCACACTAATGCCTGTCAGTAAAGGAATAACATATATGTCTCACAAAGACATTGTCTGTGGTGACGTGTTTGGCTGCGGCTCTACTTTGACCAAGCCTGTCTTCACTTTACGTATGCTCCACCTTAAGAGTTTGGGGGTACACTAGCAGTTGGAACGCTCTAGAATCCACACTCATGTTAAGACAGTGTTTGAAGGAACAGAAACTCATAAGACCTACTATTTCACCTGTCATTTCAATCGACCCTTCATCCTGGCGTGATCTCCCACCTTCTCTTATTGCACAGTCCATATTTCCCTGGTGGAGATCGCAATATGACTACCTTTAACTAATCAGATAACCTTTACTGCAAGACTAAGTTTGTCAACTTCAACCCAATGATTACTTCCAATCCAGAACGACCAGCGGAGAAGCCAGATTTCCGCAATCCTTCAGAGCCCTCTGTAAGTAATACCATGTTATTTTCACATTGTTTCAGGTCTGTTGGTCATTTTGAAGTTACCTGTGGATGCCAGTTCATAATGGGCTGGCATGCATTCTCTGCAGAAGAGAGGAAGAGGTTTATTTTCGGGGTATTAGTTTGTTATTGAATTTGTCCTTGTGTTTTTTTTTTTTTAATAATTCAAGTGAAATGCAGCATCCTCAGATTTTGAAGAATAATTTCTTTATACTTCTAAAGAGGACACTTGGGCCCCAAGCTGGACTGGAGGCAACAATTATGCAATAAAAAAGTTTTTCTGCATGCGCACGGTACCTTACACAGGATAGCCTGGGGCCCTACGTGTGGAGAACAGTGAGACGTTAGATTTATATTTCATTATATTAATATCAGATGCAGTGGGTTGTCTTCATGATACAAAATGAAAATGAAATTGACTGCGTCAAGTGCATCGAGTGAGAGCAATGAGTAGTGACAGGATTCAGGCACATTATTCCCCAGAATGCCCTGCGGTCCTGACGGATCTGAAGCTTCTCTCTGCCCACGTAATTCTGCTGCATGTGTATGAACTTCACCCCTGCTTTAACAGGCCACTGGAGACACTACCACTCAGAGCTCCCGTGGTGCCAGAGATCTGTCTGCTTTTTGTTCCATCCCAGCACTGGATTACAGTTTGAGCATTCATTTAGCACCTGGGCCAGAATATCCACTTGGGGGGCTTGTCCCTCAAACTTTCATTGTCATAGTCACCTGCAAAACATTACACTGAATTATTGATGATACAACATAGCTGGGAGTTGCAGATAGAGTCGCTCACAGTCACTCTTGGCTGTTCACTCCATACACCTACTCTTAGTCAGACAGTTATCTCACCTCAAGCCCATAGTTAGACTGTGCAACTGAAGCCCATAGTTAGACTGTGCCACTGAAGCCCATAGTTAGACTGTGCCACTGAAGCCCATAGTTAGACTGTGCGACTGAAGCCCATAGTTAGACTGTGCAACTGAAGCCCATAGTTGACTGTGCAACTGAAGCCCATAGTTAGACTGTGCCACTGAAGCCCAAAGTTAGACTGTGCAACTGAAGCCCATAGTTAGACTGTGCAACTGAAGCCCATAGTTAGACTGTGCCACTGAAGCCCATAGTTAGACTGTACCACTGAAGCCCATAGTTAGACTGTAACTGAAGCCCATAGTTAGACTGTGCCACTGAAGCCCATAGTTAGACTGTGCAACTGAAGCTCATAGTTAGACTGTGCCACTGAAGCCCAAAGTTAGACTGTGTGACTGAAGCCCATAGTTAGACTGTGTGACTGAAGCCCAAAGTTAGACTGTGACTGAAGCCCATAGTTAGACTGTGCAACTGAAGCCCATAGTTAGACTGTCTGACTGAAGCCCATAGTTAGACTGTGTGAATCCTTTAAGGAGATAAACGTTCCTGTGAAGATGATGACTGTTGGGCCCGACTCAGCTCCTACTCTCCTTCCTGCGCTCCATGCAGCCCCTGTGCGCAACTGGTGCCGGACCGGTTGCTGTGATTGACTCGGCGCATCCCTGAATGGTGCTGGTGATTAATGTGACCCGTTGTCAGCTCAGGAGGGCGCCGTGGCGTTCAACAATGGGCCAAGCTGTTTACAGGACACAATATGGAGCATGCACGCTGAGAGCACAATCTGAGCAGGGAATTACGCTCCCAAAAACGGAGCCAAACAGCAAACCCTCGAGAGCACTAGACATTTGGCGTGCAGGTGTGGAGCCAAACCCAAGGCCCATGTTTCTCTTTTAATGGGATTCTGCGCCGAAGCCTTTTAAAAATCACATTCCCTCTGTTAACATTCGGCAATATACTAAATGTGCCATTTATATCCCATTATCAACAACAGATCATTTAACCCTCGGTAACCCAAGGTGGCCATGAGCAGCAGCTGTTTCAAAACCAACTGCAGCCAAGACCAACAACAGCACTGTTTGTGTCAGTGAAAACAAAGCCCTGCTTGCACAACAAAAATACATGCATTCACAAGGTTATGCAGCACACAGCTGAATCAGGAAGCATTTAATGGAAATAATGCATAGTTTATTGTGCAGGTATAGTAATATGATGTACTCTTGTATAGGTACACAAATGCATTGTCTGTCATGCCTACCAACACAGAATATGTGGCAAAAACATAACCTTGATGAGATGCCAGGGGAGAAATACACTTCCTGGTATTCTAAATATATAATGCAATTATAAAGTTTTGCTCTTCTCTTGAATGATTTTAGGTCATTTTATGCCTGAAATATGGCAAGCCATACCCAGACTGTAACTCAACCTTGATCTCAGGTCATTTCTTTTACGAAAAAAAAAAATAGCATACATAAGTCTTTGGTGCAGAGTGAAGAATCAATAGAGATGAAGATGAGTATGCATATGTTGGCGTAGCATGTTTTAGCACTAGAAGCTCCTTTTGGAAAAATGAATGAGATACTCATGATTATATCCTGGATGAAGGGAGTGGTGCTTGGATGTCTGTAATACAATGATAGCTGGTATAGTGTATTAAGTGTCACCCTTTGGGAGTGTTTTAGAGGGAAATCCGATCCACTTCGAGAAAAATACAATATATTTCTGCAATGACCTCTGACTTTACAAAGACAAGCACGTAGAAACTAAACTAATCATTTAGCCTGCAACACAAATAGCTAATAATAATAATAATAATAAAAACCCTGCGCTCTGTACCCTTTAAATACAAAAAACAATATTGATGTGGGCATTGACGTGGGACTTCTTGATCAGTGTTTGTGCTCATGCCAGTGTTTGCCAACTTCATTCATGCCCCCAAAATGGGGCCCCGTGAGCCGTGTCAACAAAGCTGTCAGTCTTAAGCAGCTGGGGACCAGACCAAGAGTTGGAGCCCAGATCCCCAAATAAATCAAAGGAAACATTCAATGTATTATGCATGATGGGATTTCATTTGTTCCTGGACCAAAAAAAAAAAAAAAAAAAGAATAACTGAAATATATTTTGAAATGTTACCAAATAATGATATTTGATCTCTGATTGGCCAATTTGCTGAGCAGATATTTGAATATAAAATACAGCTGTCAGCTGTTGGCATTGATTATCAGTGCTAGCTACTGTGTGTGTGTGTGTGTGTGTGTCTGTGTGTGTGTGTGTGTGTGTGTGTGTGTGTGTGTGTGTGTGTGTGTGTGTGTGTTTGCATGCGTCTGTGTTTGTGTTTGTGTATGTGTGTGAAAAAGGGAGAGAGAGAGAGAGAGAGATAAGCATAGTAATCACACTATTGAAGATTCCCAAAATGAGTATACATTTTACGAGATTGCATCTGTGGAATATCACCCATTGGCCACTTTGCAGGCGGGTCGCACGCTCGCTCCAGCTGTTTATTTCACTGACAAAATTAGAATCAGCTGGTAAATTGGCAATTTATCAATCACATGGTCCCATGAGGCCGGAGCAGCCAGAGAAGCATTTGACAGAGGAAGAGACAGACTGAGAAACTGAGAGTGATGAGGAATCCTCACATCTATGAGTGATAAATCTGCTTTAGAGCAAAGACACGCCCACGTCTGTCTCTATCCCTGTCTCTGTCTCTCTGTCTCCCTCTCGCTGTATCTTTCTCAATTCCTCTAGTTACGTCTCTCTCGTACTCACCCACTTCCCATGTCAAATTTAAACTCTATTTAATTATGGAATATAATTTCATGTTCAATGTAAGATGAACAATCGGTAAAGGTGAATCAATTAATTCAAATAAAAAATGTTGCTGTCAACAGTAGCATCAGAACAACAAATATAACAGCAACAACAACAACAACAACAATGATAATAATAATAATAATAATAATAATAATAATAATAATAATAATCATAATCATAATCATAATCATAATCACAATAATATTTTATTTTTATAAAGATGAAGAAGAAGAAGAAGAAAAAAGAAGAAAAATAAATGACCATAAATCTGGAATTGTGTACATGCTGGATGTTGGTAACTTGTGGGTGACTTGTAGGTGGCTTTAATAATTCTTCATAATTGTGGCACTCTCCTTCTCTATCTCTCTCACACACCCACACAAACACAAACACACACTCACACACACACACACACACACACACACAAGTGACACAAGGAAAGCTTGCGTGTCACTTGTTTGCACTGCTGCTGAATCTTTGTGTCCGCGGGCTATGAACGGAGCAGCTCATTAACCAGCCCTTGATAGAACGTCCTCTCGGCTGATGGCTGTGCAGACACTGCGTTTTGCTTTCCTTTGTCTGTCGCTGGATCCCACCCCCGTCCTCTACCTCCCACTCGAAGTCGTGCAGCATGTTAGGACAGCCTACCTCTGGGAGGTATGGTTATCTCTCCAGGGGCTGGTCAGGACCACATGCAAGAGAAACATCAGACTTCCATAAGGATTGCAATGTGTGTCTTGGCTGTCTGAGTGCTTACAAGATATATGGCAAGTCAAACATTCAGTTTTTATTCTGTGCATAACGCATAACACTGATTTGACATACAGTACATTTCTTAAATGTTCTGTATGTGGAATGTGGCGGAAAGGAGTATTTTGCATTGACCAGCGTTGCTTCTGTTGAGGGGTTTGGGCAAAAGCCAAAAGCCTGCATCCATTCTTCATTCTGTTAATTAGCCATTGTCACACCACTAATCAAAGTGAAAGGCAATTCAACCCTTAATCAGATAATTGAAGCCTCAATCAAGTGAATATGTGTGAAGCAGGACTGAAAGTAGGGTGACCTGTGTGCTTTTGCTTGGCATTTTCTTAAATAATAGTGTAGGCACAAAAGCAATATGATTAAGAACACAGCCAAAGTGACAGGGATATAAAATGCCAAGTTGTGAAGTACCATGACACCAAGATTGCGTAGAAGTACCATAGATGTTACCTATGTGATCCACAGTAATTTAAACTAAATACTATGTTTTGTTGTAAAAAATCTGTTTGATTGGTTTTGGCCATAGATGAAGATACTTCCACAAAACAAGATAAAAATGTGCCAAGAAAAAAGGTCCAAATTACAATGGAAGTGAAACAGCTCTGAAGCCGTTCTGTGGTGAGACACACCGAAGTTCTGTCCTAGTTTCTGTGTTTCAGTCTGTAATGATAAAATCTATCGACTCAACTTGCATCAAGTCACAATGCAAGTGCAGAAAAGCTTAGTGTGACAGCACGACCATTTCCCCGTTTCTTTTTCTTTCTTTTTTCACCAAAACCGGCAGGGAGCTGTTTTTGTTCCTCTGTTCAGCCAGCTATCTCCACACTTCATTGTGTGTTTTCAAGTGTTGCATTTATAAACATATTATTACATGCTAATAAAGACTGATACATGTTTTTGAGCACTTTAAGAATGCACATGGTAAATACACATGTCCATAAGTGGTTTCCCATACCTGGTTATTTAATGGTTAACTAGGATCATGGGTTAACTTAAATATATCTCATGTTATTGAACTGCAGATGTATGATACATGTCCTCCAAATCAGCTATGTTTAATTCCAGCATAAATTATTATAAAGCGGTAGTAACACGTGAGATTGAAACAGAAGCAGCAGAAGTCTTGCCTGTAAATTGATCACTGCTCAGAATCTATTTTCACTTGTTTAGCTTGATTAACTAGTGCGCCAATTAGTCCAATGATCTGTACCCACTGGCAGGTAATTCCGTAATTGCATCCTGCTGTATTTTCCCCTCCTTCATGTCACATTAGAGTATTTAAATAATTGTGCAATCTACCACAGAGGCTACTGAATGAACACTTTGCATTACCTTACAGACACACTGCAATAAAAACATCTATCTTGAGTCTTTAACTTTTCTTTTGAAGGCAGAAATAGATGGTGTAGGAGTGGCTCTGTGTTTGTATAAATTGCCTATGTATATTGCAAAGTTGTGTAGATGTTAGAGCTTAAAGTTTTGAAACTGATTATAGGTGGTGAAACGAAGACTCAAATAATTTGGATCTCTTTCAGTTGTGTGTACCCTAGAGTGTGAGATGACATTTCGCTTCACTGATGGACACAATGACAAGTGACATGCTGCTTTGCAACCAGGTTCAAATTTAGCCTTGGCTGAAAGAAGAGTAGTCTTTGCTTACAGAACCAATCATATCGGTTTAACCACTGTCTAAAGGCTTTGAGTCTGCAGAAGGAAATGTTTGCTGACAGCAAGAACAGTCTGCATGTCAATATGTCGAAATGCTATGCATTCATGAGTATATATATCATGTCAAATGCTAGAATAAAATACATTTAGTGTAGGAAACATTTTGCGTAACCCGGCATCTAGCTGAAAATGAGAGCTTGTGTAACGATGCATTCTATTCTTACTGCTTTGACAACCGAAGGAAGCACTGTCATATCAATACTTAAATCAGTATTGGATCCACAGTGTTGGCTTGCTACTTGTCATGTTGTCTTTTTAGGCAATTCGGGTTACAGTGCTGTTGGGCTGTTAGATTTTAGATAAAATTAGTATGGCTCAGTCGCCCAAAAGGGCTCTGCCAAGCCATCTCAAGTCATTTTTTTATCTCAGCTTACAATAAAAAAACAGGAGGTAAGCTACATGTGAGCATGGTTTGCTACTCTGATGCTTAGTGCTACTCAATCCAGTTCAATTAAATTTGTGTTGCGCTTGGTAGACACAGATTGTCACAAAGTAGCTTAACTTTTTTTTTTGATCCTAGACCTGGAACCCTTTCAGAACCAGCAACAGTGGCAAGAAAAACTCCCTGACAATTAGAATAAAACCTTATATATGAAGAATGATGATGACTACAAAGAAGAAGAAGACTTTTTTTTGTCTTTTAGGTATATACAGAACTGAGTATCTGTACAGAGATTAATTAAACTTCTCATGTTCAACACACCCTGGTTTCAGGCACAGATGATGAAAAACAAATCCATCTACATGATCAAATAATCAATGGGTATGTAGTTCGATTTCAGCAGGGTCAGGGAAAAAATAGACACATAAAAACCGATGCTACCTCATGATACAATTAAGACAGATGGAATTTGGTGGTGACTATCCTAGACTGTGCAGCAAGATTACTTTTTAATAATTAAGCGGAACAAATATAAATAGCTCAAGAAAAATGATCGTCCAATAGGAAAGACTTTGGCCTCCGGCACTGCGATGTCACAAGTCATTACTGGAGCATACACATGCAGCCCAAGAGGGAGGATCAGAGCAATTCATCAGGGTCTTATTTCTGCTCCTCTCACTGGCAGGGTTAGACCATATTACATCCATCAGTCAATCTCTGCCCAATACAAAGGTGATGCTTCAACATCTACTCATACAACAGAGTCGTTAAATGACAACTGGCAGCGGTGAGAACAAAGAGCTCTTTGTGTTGCGATGACTGCTTATGTTGGGT
This sequence comes from Albula goreensis, assembly GCA_022829145.1. NCBI lineage: Eukaryota > Metazoa > Chordata > Actinopteri > Albuliformes > Albulidae > Albula > Albula goreensis. Next base: position 4,586,081 of record CM040745.1, on the reverse strand, counting down.
TTGCTGGTATTGCATTGAGCTCATGAGTTTGATGGGGTTTTGTGGGAACTTGTGCGCGGCGTTCACATTGCTAAGCATCAATCATCTCTTCATCTCAGCCAAAGACAAAGGCATCATCGTTCTGACACAAGCCACTGCCATGTGATTCCCTCATCTGGGACCGAACAGGGAGAGTCTGGAGCTATCAGCCCTCGCTCTAGTTCCATTCGCTCTTTATCTGCTGGTGGGCGATAACGCTTTCGCACAGCTTGCCAAATCAATCTGAATTCTGCCTCTCAGAGCGGCTGCGCACGAGCCAGAGGTCCCTGGCGATGTGCTTCTCATGGCCACTTTCGCAGGATGGCAGGGAGTGTTAGGGGCCTAGACTGATGTTGATAACCCCCCAACACAAACACACACACACGCACATACACACACACACACACATATACACACACACACACACACACACATACACACACACACACACACACACACACACACACACACACACACACACACACGCATACACACACACACACACACACACACACATACACACACACACACACACACACACGCATACACACATACACACATACACACACACACACACACACACACACACACACACACACACACACACACACACATACGCACATATACATGCATACACACACACATGCACGCACACACACACACATACACACACACACATCATACACACACACATACGCACATATACATGCATACACACACACACACATACACACACACACACACACACATACACACACACACACACACACACACAGACACGCACACACACACTCACACACACACACTCATACTCACACACATACGCACATATACATGCACACACACACACACACACACACACACACACACACACACACACACAGTCATACACATACACACACATATGCACATATACATGCACACACACACACACACACAAATAAAGATGTTCACATACAAACATAGAGGTCACACATTATTCTCTTTGAAAAGTATATTATTGTCATAACTCCAGTTATGTAACAAGTTTCCATGGTGTTTGTCAAAATGGTGCAGTGAGACAGCATGACATGGTTGGTCTCGCACCATGGCTGAGATCTGCATTGTCCTTGAAGCTGAATTCCAGCTTCATTCTCTACAAGGTCACCCTCCCCCATGCCCCCCCTCAATCAATCCCATCCAGGAACACAAGTGGTTTCTTTTTTTAAGAAATATCCGGGGTGGGTTACCAAAATGATTGTGTTCCCGCACGGGAACAAAAGAGACAGCGGGCTTGGATTGCGCGTCTTCGCCCCTCTCTCCTCTCCTCGCCGTTTGTTTTCCTGTAAGCTGAGACAGTGCTACACCGCTGCCCCTGGCAGGTCTCCAGCTGCCCTTGAAGACTTTCCCCAGCCTCCTCAAAGGGCACTCCAGCACGGTGACACACACCGACAAACCCGGCTGCTGCAAGGACCTCAGTTTATTTATTTAGAAGCAACAGTGTCTGCTGCTGAAAGCAGGTAAGTCTGTAAATAAAATTACTCAGACCTTTTATATAAATTTAATAAGTCCATGAAACAGGAAAAAAAAAACAGTTGGCCAATTGGTTTTGTGGGGAAAGAAAATTTGAGATAAATGGAGGGGTCTGAGATGTAGCGATCGTGCATTGCTCATGTAGGCCTCGCCGTTAATAGGCTTCACTGTGCTATTCTCTGCCTTTCCCAGGCTGGGGGCGGATAAACTTTCTTATGTGTCTTATGTTTCTCTTCTTAATGAGGTGAGAGGAGGGCTCGTGTCATTTTCTGTATGAATTTCTGCCGTGGGTGATTTTGTTTGTTTTGTGTTTTCTTTTCTTTTCTTTTCTCTTTTTTTTTGGCCATACATTTCCCATGATTGTGCTCTGGAAGTGTGTTGTAAGAGGTTTTCTGCTGCTGCACAAAGCGATGCCTACAGTATCCATCAACCATTCAAACCCATTGGGTATGGCTCTCCAAACTTTTTATTGTATGAAATTCCCTACTGAGGTAAATTACTTAAGATGCAATGCACAAAAAGGAATGGGTGAAAGCAGATTTACAGTTACAACATATAATAATAAAATAAAATAATAAGAGGAAGAAGAATATACTGACAGTAGTAGATTCAAAGAAAAGAGAGGCAAGCAATACACACCGACCTAGATACACAGACTGACAATCCTGTGTGTGCTCACATGCACACACTCACTCACTCACTCACTCACTCACTCACTCACACATACACTCACACACCACACACACACACACCACACACACACACTCACACACACACACACACACACACACACAGTCTCAAAGATGCACTTGGACACAAATATGCATGCATAAGTTGTAGAGACACAGACACTGTTTGGGAGAAAAAGACCCTGTTGAACATTCATCTTTCCCTGGGTGTCATTGCACTTTGCATTAGCGAGCTCTCCTCCTGCAGGCTCTCAGCCCTTTCATCAGAGGTAGGTTATTTGTTTTAAAGAAGACATTTTGCACTCAGAGGGCTGTGCTGGAGCTTCTCAGAGCCATACATCTGTGAGGCTGGCTGTTTGCTACTATTAAACATGACCTTCTGCCTGTCACTACCTTCCTTAACCCCTCCCATCCTCCTGTGAGCCACTCACTTCGTGCCATGGCCTTATTTCCCCTCCTCTCACTTCCTGTCATGGCCTTATTTTCCCTCTGTTCACTTCCTGTCAAAACCTCTTTTCCCCTTTGCTCACTTCCTGCTTCAGTCTCACTCTATGCGCTTTTCCTCTTTTGCTCTCCACTGACTTCCTGCTGCAGCGTTACTTTAACTTTTAACCACAGTGTCATTCCACCCTACTCACTCCCTCCTTATTTACCATATCCTCACTTCCTGCCATGCTTCCTGTTTTACTTGCCCTACACTCTAGCTGCATCCAAAATCACATACTACACTCTATATAGTGGGCAAAAATCAGTGCATATAGTATGGTGTGTTTGAAATCATACACTGATTCTTGCTGATTCAGTGTGCGGGTGGATGGCGTACTGCTTCCAGTAAAATTCCGCCGTGTGCAAGGACTGCACACTACACTATCCCACAATGATGATACGATGATGTAAGAGAAGTACTTTTTTGTTCAAATTTAGTAGGCACTGGTCAGTATGCAATGTCGGATGCAGCCTCACTTCCTGCTATGGCCCCATTTCTCCGTCTCACTTCCTATCTTATAACCCCTCCATTCACTTTCTGCTGTTGCTTCACTTCCACTTACCCTTGCTTCCTGCTGTAGCCCGCCTTCCCCCACCACAAGCCGCCCACTTCCCTCCACAGCTGTGTTGGTTCAATACATAACAAAATCCAAACTAAGACATTAATCCCCTCAGCTTGCCACAACACTACACTCAGAGCTTTCGGCACTGTGTTAAAAAGGGCTTATCAACAGAGGGGAATAACACCTCAATTTGTGTGTGTAATAGGCTATTGCTCTGCGGTTTTACTTAAAGGGTGAGATTTATATTACATTAACCTGTATAGTAAGGGCATGGGAAAGTCATTGAATCTTGTGTATGTGTAATTTACTTCCTCAGAAAATGTGATGTTCTTTTTTTTTTCTAATTTTCCGCAATTTTTCCTTCTTCCATGCTCATGTGTGTTGTAAATCAAAATAAAATGACATTCTGAGTACAGGATGCATTTAGTATTCAGCTGTTATACAACCTTTTGCGCAGCCATAGCGTTGTGAGTTTTGTGATATGTCTCTGCTGCTGTAATCCCTGAGCAAACATAATTTTGAAATTGTGATAATGACGATGCCCTCATTTGCGTTTCGAGCTCACACTCCCCTTCCGTCTCAGTCTGTGTGCTCAGACACCTCTTGGGTGTGTGGCGCAGTGGCTCGAGTCGAGCTTATCCACGTCTGTCTGGAAGGCTTTGGGTCTGTCGACGGCATGACAGACATTCCGTTTGTCATGTTGACCCACGGACTGTCCACTTGGTGAGGGAGGAGGTGACAGCGTGACACGGCTGGGTACGGGCTCGTCCGAACGTCGTCCCGAATCTCATCAGCGGCAGGTGACTGTTCGGCATCGGGAGACATTATTTTCTGCTCCGCCACATTACTATTCCACTTTATTAAAACTTTCCTGAACTGATGCTGAACCCTTCATCAGTAAAAAAAGTAAAAAAAAACAAATAAGGTGAATAAATAAATAAATAAATAAATATTCACTGCTGACTTGCAGTCTTTTTTTTTTTTGCATTGGTTGTTACACTTTTCTGCCTTACAGCAGTAGTCATACCCCCTCCCCCCCCCCGTCCCTTGTTTCCAGACAGTGTCTGTGAAAGTTTAAGCCAGTGTCTCAGCTGTTCAAAACGCGATGCTACCTCACCGCCATGCCGTAAAATATAGATGATGCCTTAGATTTGTAAAGATCAAACATTTTCAAATATCATTTTTAAGAGCAGTGAATGTCGGTACATGTGCATGGTATCTGGGATTTGGTGAGTCACAGCCAAATGTGTAAGATCTGAGCTTTGTGTGAGCTATATGGTAGTTATGGTTTAGTTTCATTCTGCCACAGTGAATAGCACTAAAAGGTAAAGTAATGAGCAAAGATAGCCTATATAGTTCAGCACATATATGACAGCCAAAGATTATGGTATATTTATATGCACTGCATCATAAACAAGGGCATAAGAGCCCTTAAAGACATGTCCCCCACATTAAAAAAAATTAAAAAAAAATAAAAATAAATATATATATATAAATTTGAATCTTCCCTCACTTTTATTCAGACTTTATATTGACAAGGGAAATAATAACATGTCAAGTTTGTCTCCCACCCCTTACCTTTCAAACACTTGCAATACCGCTAATAATGAAGTACGGGACCATTGTTGGCTCAGAATTTGCTGTTGCTCATGTCGTGGAATGGAAACACTTGTCTGGCCAATGACGGGTTCACCGCAATCACCGACGGCAGCCGCTCCGTCCCACTCATCCTGTGATAAAAGACACAAAATTTGCCATAGAACTCTGGGACACAAACGCTCAAATAATACTGCTTTACTTGGCAGCCCCTGAAAAAAAGGGAGAAAAAGAAAACATCAGTGGACTCAGAAGAACCCAGGAGATACAATTATTCACACAGTTACTGAAACAATAACGCTAACGGATATACAGTGTCATACTGTTGTGGAGGTTGTCACATTTTGCCTACAAAAACTGCTGCAAGTGCATGCTAAAGTACATAATCACATTTCATTTTTTATTTATTTTTTTGTTCCCCACCCTTTCTGTCAGCAGTAGTACCTGGTTATGAATGAGCCCATAATATGGTTCACACCCGCATCTGTTGACAAATCCAAAGCATTACAACCTACGTGTTTACATGCAGACATGCAGATGTAAAGCTGGGGCTTGCATCATCAACAACGCTGGGAAGATGATGTTTAAACCTGCAAAAGTGCAGTTTTACAGTGTCGGGCCATTACAGTGACAGCAGACACACAGGGACATGAATTGAGTATTCATTATTTTGTGTGTGTGTCGTATTTGTTTTTGCGTCAATTGAATAGGAATAGGTGGGATGTAAATATGGGTACGGGGGTGAATCAAAGTTTAAGTGTATGATTACACATTCAGGTGGATCCCTAAATAACAATGAACAATGATAATGCATGTGCTTGTGTATGTGTATGTATTTATCTATATCACACTGTAAATGCACATACATACACAATTCCCAAATCCATATAGCTTAATTTTCATCCTCACTATGCCTGGGCTGGGCTTGTTGTCCATACAGCAGCAGTGAAACGATGATAGAATTCCTTTTGGTTCCCAGTTGTTTGCGCCCACCAGCGTTACGTTATCAAGATAATCGAACATATTCAGACTGAACACACTTATTAAATCTTGAATGTATGGCATTTGTATTCATGAGGGTTCCTTTAATGAAAGTTTCTGCCAAGAACCTCAAAGAGAGAGTTGCAGGCCCACAGGTGAATGAAAAAGCCATGCTGTAGCTACACACATGACACCAGACATGGTGAAGGGAACAGGGGATAACTTCATTCACTCTGAGGGGCAACATTTTTATATGATAAACAAACTAACTAAAATGCATCTCTCAAAGGAAGGTTTCGTAGGGAATTAGATACCTTTTTTTTCTGTGAAAACAATTTTTCTGGGATTTATCTATCATTAATGAGCGGGGGTTTGGAAAGGCCCACTGTGCCCACATTTGTCGTTGGTGACAGAGTGCTCTATGGTCAGGTTTCAGGGACACATTGTAAAAAAAGGTGGATTTGATACTTTAAAGCTGCAGGTTTGATTCTCAGGTAGAGCACTGCCAGTCTACCCTTAGGCAAGTTACCTCACCTGTGTCGCTTCAGTAAAATACCCAGCCGTATAAACTGATAGTGTGGCAGAAATGTATGCTCTGCAAGTCAGTCACTCTGCGACTCAAAAGTTTGATAAATTCTTAATGCGATCCTTTGCTGTTAGTATTTGCTGCGGAAACTCAGCAATCATAATGCGATCGCTCAGCTTCACAGACACGTCGCTGTCCACTGCCATTCTGTTCCAGTAACGGCCCGCATCATGTGACATCTGTTTCAATGACAACATCAAATATACACACCACCAATCCCCTCAAAGAGGAGACAAGCTGTCTGAATACATTAATAAATGCTATTTGCATTGGGAATAAATATACTCAAGTAAGTTTATCACTGACTGACAGAGTTTAAGAAGTGAAAAAGGAGAAATGTGCATCTACAGAAAAAAATCCATTCTTTTGTGCCGTCTTCTCAAACTCAGTATCATGGAGGCCTGTGTATATAATGTCTTTCACTCCTTGTCTTGTTTTTGCTCTTGACTGCTCAGTTCCATTATTTTTCTAAGTTATTCTTTTTTTGTTTGAAGGCAGACATGTACATAATGAATGTGAAACTGAAACAAATTATTTGTGTTAAATATAACAACAGTTCCTCATTTGCTGTGCTTTAAGAGAGCATTATATGTATATGGTTGACTAAGTAACTGACCCAATTAAGGCAGACACAATCAGTTGCGGTGTTAGGTGTAAAAACCTGCACGTGCACAGCCGTTAGGGGCAGAGAGCATGCTTCTGCTGCTCTAATTAGTATAGTTTGTTTTCTGTACACAAAAAGCAGATGTAAGTACGTATGTTCAGGACGTGTGTATGTCAGGGAGTATGTGCAAGGCAGGAAGAGATGCACCTGCAGCAGGTTTGCTAAAGTTGGGCTGCCTATGTTTGGCTGTAGTCCGGTTTATGATCTAGCGTCAGCGCAAGTGAAGTGAACGCAGGCAGAACCAGAGAATTGCCAGCACACACTATTCATAAACACACAGTTATGTTTTTTCTTTTTCTTTTTTTCTTTGCATTTATGTATTTATGTATGTGTGTATGTATGTATGTGTGTAATTATTTATTTATTTATTGTTTTGTTTGTTTTGTTCCAGGGGTGGCTTTACTGCTATTGTAAAATCACCACCTTCAATAAAAAAAAAAATAAATAAATAAATACATTAAGTCAACACATGTGTGTCTGTTCTCACATGCTGTTGCAGGTAGAAAACATATTTACACTTCATGATCGCTGATTGGATGCGCCAAAAAAAAAAAAAAAAAGAAACTCAAATCAGATCTGTCTTATTGTTATGACCTGCACAGCAAGGCTAAGTGTGGGCGTGATGAAATGAATTGTCTGTCCACAGCCGTTCAGAAACTCACAGCCTCGAAACACAAGTTACTGCGATGGTCACAGGAGCACAGAACATGTCAGGAATGGTCTCAGTAAAGCCATCGGCTGATCACGGATTGAGCCATCCATCATCATCGGAAAACAGAAGCACATGGCATGGAACAGTATTGTATATTGACCAATGGGGTGTTTCAATTTAGTTACATTTTGTGAATGTTCTACAGGAATATGCACATTTGCCGACAATTGCCCCAGATTAGTTTCTCTACATTGCGTTCCAATCACCTTCCGGACAGACTACAGCAAGAAGCACAGTATAATAAAAAAATGGGAACATGTGAAACTGAAAAAAAAAAATACAGTAATACAAAAAATAAAAGAAAACAACAGAAAAAGCACTAATGATACACTGCAGAAACCCAGAGGGAAAATGTATATAAATAATATAAATCATACAGTTAAAATATACAGTGTAAAGCCAATTTTGAAGAGATAAAATAATCTTCAAAAAGACTTTTAAACAGTTTGAAAGGAGAGCAGAGATGATAATCTTGGGCCAATCAGAAAGAGACTGGGAGCTTTAACCTGGAGACACCTCCCTGCATCCAACAGGCATCTTAATGTAGGAGGCCTGATCTAGGATCAGCTTTTCTTGCCCAGGTCATTATTGATGATAATAAAAAAAACTGATCCCAGATCAGCACTGCAGATCTGAGATTCTTTATTAATATCGGCCCTGTTCTCATTTTGCTTTCAGTATCATGAAAAGCATCTACGCTGTGGACGCTGTCCGACTGCCATAAATTTGACCTGAAGAAATGAAAAAACTGTATGAAACATACTGTCATAATTAAGCCCTGTTTTCCATACAGTGTTTTGAAATAATACATCTACTGCATCAAATATTATAAAAAATTCTAAATGGCACAGTAACCATAGGATTGCTCAACACAGCTCTGATAGATTTGGATGCAGACAGCTGTCAGCGTGAGAATGAGCTCGGACAAAGAGCCTGGTTTCACTATTAAATGTTACTATGTTATAATGTTCAAAATTTGATGGTAATGTTAAAACATTATTATGAAATTCCTTGAATTTTACTTTATCTCCATTTAGAATCTGTACCATCTTGCTTTGCCTGTGTATGGGTCCCACTATCCTTTTGTATTCCATGGCTTGTACTCTGAATTACTGCCAGCGCCGATACCAGAAGAAGCGACCTGGCATCTGTATTCACTTCATCCCCCGTGTGAAAAAGTCTCATCCAAATGTACCCTGGGCTGAGAGGATCAGGATCTGGACAAATTTGCTCTGATGTAATTCATGGCAGACGGAGATCTGATAAGGCAGGTCCTTTTCTTCACAGGACCGTGAGATCAGCCCCCTGGAAATGATTAAATATCAAACAATTACCCTTCATCATTCATGCTGAGATCAAGGAATACGCCGTGATTGTTATACACTCGAGCCCTTGCGCCCGTTTCATCACTGTTTTGTTGGTAAATGTGCAGCAATTATTACGCTATTACAGTCAATCTGAAAGGCAAATCCCAGTTCCATCATGCAACGCATCCATGCAATCCATGCATGGTAACCTTTTGCGGTTTACGCAGGTGATTTTACATTATAACGAAGTATTAGCAAAAATAAAATTGAGAATCAAGATGGAGTGAATGAGAGAGGAGAGAAAACAATTGCATCGCATTAAATCGCAACAAATTAATCACAAAAATGCTGCTCGTACAGGAGTGATGTAGAGGCGGGTATCTGTGGCCTCACTCTGTACTCCACTCACAGTAGTCCTTTCTCCCAGTCTATCCTTATGCTACTCTGTAGACAGCAGGAGCCTTGCCTAATTAGAACCACAGTGACTATAAAATACCAGAAAGAGGACTGAGCAATTGTTTCATCCTCGGCACATTATTTCCAGATCGCTGTCCTCAAAAGCAATAATAGCAAGCGAAAAAAATGAGCACAACAATATCTTATGCAACATGTTATATTTGAATCAGCATATTTTTAACACCATTGACTGATCCTTTTTTTTTTTTAAATCAGATTAGTGAACTAGTCATCTGGAACCTCTGATGTCAGTGTCTTTATCAAGTTTCAATCCTCTCGTGTATGGATGAATTGTGAAGTATATAAAATTGGGTTTGTCTTGTCAAGCTAGGGCAGTGATGGGCGTGGTGTCAATCGTCATGGAAACCACCTTATGGGGACATGTTTCTCATCATTCACATTTCCTTCATTGGATTTCAAGTTAGGGTTAGGGACTTGATGAGAAAAAATTTGGTGATGATCATACAAATAATTTCTGCAGGAACTCTTCACGACCAAACACATACACGCTGTTATACACCACACACAAACAGTTGTAAGTCATGCAACCATCTTGTTTGATTGTTCTCTTGTAGTATCCCTTACCTTTGCAACCTACCTACAGGCAGGGCAAACTCAAACATCGAAAGTGTCTAAATAAAGGATTAGTTTTAAAACAGCATGTGATTTTTTTTGCAATGGGATACAATCTTGGGAAATAAATCTCAGTACATACAGAGAAAACTAGCATATGTGACTGTGTTAAGAATGGAGGGTTGTATTTATAGTTGACCTCCTCTCCCTTCATGTTGGCCTGGCTTGTGAGGATAATTGTAAGGCATGAGGGAACAGAACTGGTGTGGGAGGGTGGCGTTCGATGTACAGCTCAAACAGGGAGCATGCACCCCACAAACAGGCTAGCTCTACATGCATTATTCAGGAGAAATCATTTCAGAAATGCTGTTGGCAAAAACTGTCTTGCATTTTTTCATAAAACTTTAGAAAACAATATTAATTGCAACCCCCACCCACAAATCAAAAATTAACCCGGGCTATTTCGTAATGACATTTCAATAAAATTCTTATTAAGTTGCAATGAAAAAGAGAAACGCAGCAGACAAATAAATGTACAATTTGGAATGCATCAGTGCAATTCAATTCACTGCCAAAGATGATGTAAGACATATTCAAATGAATCTTCTTGCTCATTTGGTGGGGAAAAAAAAAAAACGATAAACAGGATTGGTGATGCATGTTTTTAGACCATGCATCAGGTTGTCATGGAGATGGTGAAGAGTCAGAACATCCAATGACATCTCTAAAAGTAGCCTGGTCCATTGACTCAGCTTTTAGGACATATTTTGAACCATTTTCACCGCATGTGGCAAGCAAGGTGGGTGGGGGCGCATTTTCCAAACAGATGGCTGTCGTTTATAAAGCATCCAGTCACTCCAGTAAGAAGGACGAATTTCCTAAAACACCAGAGCATGTTAAGTGGAAAGGAAGCGACAAATTGGATATTTAAAATAGCCAAGGGAATATATGGCGTACTCCTTCAATGAGATTAGGGGATTTGTAACAAAGATCTGAATGACATCCGGCATAAAAGGAGTATTAAACACGAAACATACATCAGATGCCCAGCTAAGGAGCCTGCGCTAAGCGTATTACGCACTACACAAATAACCGTCATTCCAGCCCAGCTCGGAATTCCAGCGTGCTGCACATTCTGGGAATTCTACATGAACCAGTGCAGCTTTTATCTGTCCTGCCAAGATTTTTCTTCCTTTGTAATTACAGGCTTTTACTCAAATACTCCAGCCAAAACATCAGTGTTTTTTCAGTCTAAATTCATGCAGATACTTTGCATCTTGTATGCAATTTTTTTTTTTCTTCATTTGCTTTGGCATATGTAGATAACTGTATGTCTTGGCTCACAACTCCATACTGCTAAACAGAGATTAATTTGGCAGGAATGGGCAATATTTTTAGAAAACATTGAATCTTAAAACTGAATCCATATGAATCGAAACAAGAAATGATTACAGGATGTTAAAATGTGAAATGTGGAGATGAAAAACAAAACAGATTTGTAGTGCAGCTGTCTGGATAACCAACAAGCAGATGAAATCCTTATGTCATTCTAATCATCTCTTTATTTAGCTAATTCAAATCTTTGGTACTCGTAGAATACTGAGTTGTGGATCTGATCCTCGACAAACGTTGTACTACGTGCTGTAATTACCTTGAAAGGGTATGTAAAATAACAATAATTAATGAAAAAAAAAAAAAAAAAACAGTGATGACGGAGTTTGTATTAATAGTTTAAATGGTTGTGTGCATGTCTGAGCTGAGCACGGGGCTGTGAGTGTTCTCTGGTAACCTAAATAATTACATGTCTCCGCTCCCGGGGTGATTAATTATCTCTGCAGAGGGGGGTTCTTATTTTAGTGTCCTCTATAGACGAGAACCAGAAAAAGACGGAGCCCAAGCAGCAACTTATCAAAATCAGGATGACAGAATCGGGGCTGCGGGGAGAGAGAGAGAGAGAGAGAGAGAGAGAGAGAGAGAGAGAGAGAGAGAGAGAGAGAGAGAGAGAGAGAGAGAGAGAGAGAGGCGCAGGAACCCATCCACAGCTGAAAACACGGGCCGATTTTGCCATCGTCGGTACCTCCTTCCGTGCTCAGCGCTCACCGTTAGTCGCGCAAAACGCAGTGACGCGTACGAACGACCTTCATGTTACAGAATACTGATGTGGGATTTAGGCACAACGAAAGATCCACCTGCCCCCCTCCCAAAACCAGCCTATATTACGGATGAAAGTGCGTTTTTTTTTCTCGCTGGGTCCTTGGAAGTGAGTCATGACACAGCATAAAAGGAAAAAGAAAAAGGGGCAGGAACAAACATCTCTGAGTGCCATCTCTAAGAAGACTCATTCAGAGGGATAAGTGTAGGTCTGGGACGTAAAAGGCAAGGCCAAGCTCGCCCTGTTAAGTACACAGATACACACTTGTATATAAATACACACATTTTTAGATGGAGGCAGAGTGGGCAAGACATATACACATACATTTGTAAGAGAAGACAGAAACACACACACACACACACACACACACACACACACACACACACACACACAGATAAACGTACGGATAGGAATGGAGTAAACCACTTATCAAATTAAATTTTTCCACAGCTCAAAATATCAGGCATTCTGCTTACCACACCTGTGTGTTACATGCACTGTTACATGTGGGCCCTACCATACCACCAGGTTATACACTGTTACATGTGGGTCCTACCATACCACCAGGTTATACACTGTTACATGTGGGCCCTACCATACCACCAGGTTATGCACTGTTACATGTGGGCCCTACCATACCACCAGGTTATGCACTGTTACATGTGGGCCCTACCATACCACCAGGTTATGCACTGTTACATGTGGGCCCTACCATACCACCAGGTTATGCACTGTTACATGTGGGCCCTACCATACCACCAGGTTATGCACTGTTACATGTGGGCCCTACCATACCACCAGGTTATGCACTGTTACATGTGGGCCCTACCATACCACCAGGTTATGCACTGTTACATGTGGCTTTGCCCTTGGAATACAGAAAGACTGGGACTTGATCATGTTACTCTTTCCTAATGTATTTTTTTTTTCAGTTTTCCCTTTTTAAATTGATGTTTCCATTATTTTTTTTCCTACAAAATATGATAGAGAAAGTGGGTTCCCATATGCATATGCATACATATAGGAGCATATGTGTATAATTCAGTATACTGTATTATTACTCATTGACTAATATTAAGTAATAATGACTTAATAATCACTGTCACTGTGTTAAAATGGTATAATTACATAATAAAGGTGAATAAAGGTTCCTTATTTTACTGTTTCTAGACTTGTTAACTTACAAACAATGTAAAGCATGGAAATACTATGTGAGTGTGTGGTTATTCCAATAAAGCTTGTTTGAATTTGAATTTGAGTCAGAAAGAGAGAACTGAGTACAGAGCCAAAGCTCTCTGTTTTGGATGAAGAGACATTTTCATATTTTCATATAAATAGCAACAAGACCTGGAGCTGTGGAGGGGGGAATTAAATAAATACATAATAAAATAAATAATGAAATTATGAGTCATCACTGGGTAAACTCAGATAACTTGATCATACATATGTATGTGGGGCGGAGCTTCTTCAGCACTGACAGCAGCCACATCGACCAATCACAGAGCTTCTCTCTGGCACATCAGACGAGAGAGCAATGAGATGATTGAAAGGGAAAGAACAGAGAGAGTGATGACATGAAGCAGAGGGGAGGTAGGAGAGGATGCAAGCCCTATCAAACAAATTGGTAAAACACAATAAAAAACATTCGGAGCCATTGTTTATTACAAAGGGCTTTCTGAGTCACCGCCATCTGTAAAGTAATTGCAGCGATTTCAATGATTTCATGGGGCATGCCACGCCCGCTTATCCTCCGGTAATTAATGGGTGTTCGTTTAGCGGCATCTGCGGAAGGAATGTGAAATGAGCGTCTCGTTTTGCCGCCGATTTAAATTCTCACCCAATGAGTTTTTTTTTTCTCGTTTCCAGGAAGCGTGGCTTGCTTCTTTTCTTCCTGAGAGGAGGGAATGAACACGCTCTTTAAAATAATGCATGGGTCACGAGAACGTGTTGATCTCAACATGCGACGATGCATTGTGCAATCTGACATACAGCAGACAAAAAAGAAAGACTGTGGCAGAGAGGAAATGTTCTCATGCTCTCTTTCTTCCCCTTCCTCAGTCTCTGTCTCTCACACTCTTTCAATTATTGTCCCTCATTCACTCTCTCTCACTCACTCTCTCTCTCACACCTTCTCTCTTTGTCTTCCTTTTTATGCTGACATCAGCATGATCCAACAGGAAGTGAGGTCATCCTCTAGGGTCACTCTAACACAGTAACATGCAGATTATAATCTCTTTATTCAAGTAAATCTTATCAGGTTTTGAAAGCATCCATAACTGTCTTTAAAAATCATTAAAAATTCAGCTTCAACGAGCTCCGGCCTCCTGCTGTCTTTTAAAAAGCGTGCGCACCTTGGACACGCTTGAGCTTGTTTATGTCCTGTGGTGAGGGCTTCTGCTCCCTTGTCCTGGCTGCCTAAACTTAATTATGGATCATTTGCGATGTAGTGACATATTCACCCATGGACAAGATATTTTAATGCTCAGCAGAATGATGTCATATTAAGCACATTTCTGAAAACCATTTCCAAAATCTTTTTGAAGTGGGAAACATGCATTGTGATTGATAGCCCATAATGCATGCAGGTGAAATGAGCACTGACACATGTCACATGTCACATGCGTCCCTGCTTCACTACATGTGATTGTCCATGATGACACAAAAAGATAGGAACAGGCCATTTAGGCTTGGATGTGCGTTTAACCCACCTCAAACCCTCCAAACCACTCAGATGGAAGGCCTTGTTTACTTCCCATCTGTTATTCACCTTCAAATCTTATGTTATTGCCTAAACATTGTGTAAACCTGCAGGTGTTTTTTTTTTTCAAACACTAGTCAACTTACTGCAGGAGCCATTCTGCTAGCTCCAGGAGGGTAGCCATAGTCATGTGATTCCCTCAGTTCATAGGTCTGAATGGACGAGCAGGGCAGAGGACATTCCTTTGTGTCATATTCTTACTGACATTGATTATTAACTGAACTTCAAACCGAGGGTCACCTCCTCTCTTTTTCTTCCACTTGAAAGCCAGTTCAGAGTTTGAGTTCAGAGACAAGGCCTTCGGGAGAACTGTGAGTTAAGCAGCCAATAGCGCTTCGGTGCAGACGGGCAGACTTGGTTGGACGGATGTTCTCTCAGTGGCAGGGAGAATGGACTGTTGAATCACAATGTATGGAGAGATGACCTCCACAGAGAGATGGGATGGGGCCATAAAGTGTTAAGGTATCTGCATCAGTTCAGGGGTGAATCAGCTCCCCATTCACTGACACAAAACAGAATGCAAAAGGCTGAAGGATCAACCCATGTGCTCTGCTGGCGGCAGGGGCAAAGAGACTCAACCAAAAACGTCCTGAGCTAACGAGGAACTTTACAAAAAAGGAAAAGTATTCTAATTTAATCACCAAAAAAAAGGCTGTTTCCTTATTAATTATTGATCAGATATCCCGCCCAAACCCTCGAACATCAACCTTCAAAGGATTTTCATGTCAACACTCCTAAATGATAAATAAATAATTAAATGAATAAAACACTTGTTCCACATGTTAGGCGATTGATCTGAATCTCCTTTCTGTGCCTGTTGTTGTTTGTGTCTTGTCTTTGTTGATAATATATGCAACTGGCAGTTTCTCAAAGAAAGCGTTTGTGTTTAACTTTCTATCGATAACCTAATCCATATTGTTGTCCCCGAATTAAAGGGAATTCAGAAACGTGGCCAACGTCCAAGAGGTTTATATGTTCAATTTGCTAAGCTCTGTCTAAACCACTGCAAATAAAAAAGAACAAGGCCCTTTTGTTGTCTTTCGTTCAGAGAGAGGGGAAGGCCATTACTTTGACATTGAGATATTCTCTATTATTCCCTCTCTATTTTAAGTAATGAGGTCTCAGATTGCAGAGGAGAGTATTGAGTTTTTTTTTCTTTCTTTCTTTCATTCTTTTAGTTTATTAAAGCAGCGATACAGAGAGTCATCCACTTCAGATGCTGCGGTGCTTTGCCCTTGACTTTCAGTAATACATTTACTCAAGCATTATTTATCATTATTATTATTTATTATTTATTATTACACTTTTTATTGTCATTGATGTTTAAAATTGCACACATTTCTTGCTTAATTCCAGTGCTTGCATTTGCCATTGAGTAATGAAATATGTAATAATTTTGTATAGTGACAGTCTGCAATCACAGACTGTCAGAGTAAGAAACTGTAATTCACCTGCAATGAATTAGTTTGTTGTATAATAAAATCCTTAATCAAATAAATCATGTAAAACAGGGGTGATATATTATTTTTTACAGTAATCTCTTTGATTAAATACTGCCTAATTGGTTAGACTTTATCAGGATTATAATCCTAATTTCATTTGTTTTTATCAAGCATTTATTAAAGGTTTTGTTCTTTGTTAGTATAATCTCACTTTATTATATTCATATTTGTAGACAAAGGGGTATCCTGGCCAGAGAAACAGCAGAAATCATGATAAATTCAGACACTCATTTGTTTTTTTGTTTTTGGTTCTGACAGTACAGGTCTTGTACTGTCCTTTAAGCAAGATTTGCTCTGAGAAGCAAAAAAAAAAATATAAATAAAAAAAAAAAAAAAAAAAAAAACTATGAAATATAGGATGAAGAATCCCTGTCCTCTGGCTGCCCCTGGACCGTTGCTAGGGGGTGGAGTTGGGGGGGGGGGGTGCAGAGAGGCGAGCTGGCATACCTGCCCTGTGTGCCACAGCCTGGTGTCTGCGCAGTCCCAGCCAATCAGAGCTGGCATACCTGCCCTGTGTGCTACAGCTGTGTGTCTGCGCAGTCCCAGCCAATCAGAGCTGGCATACCTGCCCTGTGTGCCACAGCTGTGTCTGCGCAGTCCCAGCCAATCAGAGCTGGCATACCTGCCCTGTGTGCTACAGCTGTGTGTCTGCGCAGTCCCAGCCAATCAGAGCTGGCATACCTGCCCTGTGTGCTACAGCTGTGTGTCTGCGCAGTCCCAACCAATCAGAGCTGGCATACCTGCCCTGTGTGCTACAGCTGTGCGTCTGTGCAGTCCCAGCCAATCAGAGCTGGGATACCTGCCCTGTGTACAACATGTATACAGGTAAACCACACAAGTGACCAAGCAGTCTAAAACCTGGGTTTATCAACCCCACCCCAGTTATTTTTTTGGTCATCTAAATAAAAAAGCCAAAGTGGCCCTGAGGCTGAAAGCATACAGGTACTTAGGACCCAGTGTGAAGACTGCAGCTGAGAACCGCATGCCCAAACTGAAGCACTCATCTTTCAGTAAAAAAACAATGAAAGCAAACACACTGACAACAGGCGAATGCATGCTGTACAGTCTGAGAAAGTCCAGAGACATGACACACCACTCCCACTGCAAACGAAGAGGCAACCAGTGTAGGGGGATAGAGGGAGAGAAAGAGAGGGATAGAACAGAACACTTTTTCTCTGCCAGATTTGTTTTTTTTTTTGTCTGCTGAATGACAGATTACACAATGCGTCGTGGCGTGTTGAGAGTAACACTTGCTAATGACACATGCATTATTTTAAAGAGCTTACTCTTCCCCTCCCCCTCAGGGAATAAAGAAACAAGTTACACGTCCTAGAGGTAAGAAACAAAACTCGTTGGGTGAGAATTTTAAACAGTGGAAAAATTATGATACTCTTTGGGTACAATGTATACAAAAAAAGCCTTAGATGAGATGTCTTCCCTTAAACCTTGAATCCACTGCCCACCTACTCCAGAAAAAAAAAGGTAATTGAAGCGTTGAACACTGTTGGAACACCGCTCACTGTTCTTCGGCCCCAGGACTAAGGCTAAGGGGACATTCCCCCATCCCTCTGCTAGATCGTGTTGGACCACAGATCGGTTCTCACATGATTGCCTCCCATGTGTGGATCAGCTGTGTCCTTCCCTGTGGGGGGTTTGCTCAGAGACCAGCGGCGTTCACGTGGGGAGGAATACGGGACAGCCTGGCCCACCAGAGCTCCCCCAGCACCGAGCCCCCAGCCCCTGCCAGCCCCCAGCCCACAGCCCCTGCAACAATGCCTGGGGAGTGACTTTGTGTTTCAGTCTCTTTATTCATTTTTTCTTACATTTTTAATTCAACAAAGCATTGTACTCCGCTCATAAATCCCTCACCCCACCCAGGCAATTGCTCTCACCTCAGTCTGACACCATACCCCTTCCAACCTACCCCCAAAACACACCCCAAGCCCTGGTGAGCCTCCACCCACACAGCATCCCCCTCCAGGGAAATTAAAGAGAAAAAAAAATAAAAAAGCCAAGTTACTTCAAAGAAATAACTATAAGAAGGAAAGCTTGAGCACACAATGAAGAATAGTGTTTATCTAAAATAGTAATTCCACAATTACTGCAATAGATTTGATATGTTTTTCTAATGTTTTTGTACATTAAATGCATGCTTTTTTGTATGTATATATTTGTATGTTGTATTGTATACATATATATGTATGTGCACCTCTGTGTAAACTGTGTTCTCATAATAAAATGATTTATTGTTTTTTTTTTTTTCAATTAGCTGTAAAGCTATTTATGCCAGTTATCGGTTGGGTTAAGATTAATATTTCAAAGCCAATGATATCTTTTTCAGGGTGTAATGAATACACATTACCCCATATTATCCAGGTAGATCAGCACCATTTTGAGGTGCTGATGGAGAAGAGGATCCTTCCATTTTTATCACTTTTTTTTCTTCCTAACACTGATAACATTATGACTCTGTAGCTCATGTCAGCTCTTGGTGTTCCAGCCGCCGGAGCTAATTTGCCTTGACAAATGAAGAGTATATCAGTGCTGCTGGCGTAATGTAAGTTCAAAGATAAACATTGATTGATTGATTTCCCTTCTGTGTTTTGCCTACATTTGCAATGCCCTCTCATCCAGGTTGACTGTATAACCAATCATGTCTCAGGTGGCTGCAGTGTAGTCCTCATTCTGTTTCAGAAAGGGAGGCCTACCCAAACAGAGGGGCAGTGCCCTAACAGTCCCAAACAAACAGACAGTGAACCCTTGTTCTAGTGGTGAACCCGTGTTCTTTTAATAGAAACATCAGGAGTCAAGACATCCATCAAGGCCAGGTATATCATGAGGTTATATGCCTTTGTAACTAAAAAGAGCATGATGCAAATTATATATTAAAAAAACAGACCATGCACCAGGACAGGAGTCCTGGATGTCTCCAACAAAAATTAAGCTCTGATCAGGTTAATGTCTGAACAGAAAACTTATCTCATCAGTTGCATCAAAATTGCATGTAATTAATGTAATTAGCAACTTATCAAATGATATCTAATGTATTTTTTTTTACATATTTTTAATCCAATTGTCCTTACT
Source organism: Albula goreensis (assembly GCA_022829145.1). Lineage (NCBI taxonomy): Eukaryota > Metazoa > Chordata > Actinopteri > Albuliformes > Albulidae > Albula > Albula goreensis. Next base: position 4,566,442 of record CM040745.1, on the reverse strand, counting down.
GTCTTGATAAATTTAAATTGTTGCATGCCCAAGGTTTTGTTTGTTTGACAGTGGCAACCACAATGCACAGTTGCGGAGTGAGGGTATTTAGCTGTGCCAGAAGGGCAGCATGGTGTAATGTTGCTGAAGCAGTATGGTCCACCTGTTCCTGCCTTAACAAAAGCAGGTGTTTACCAGTACCCTGACCCCTGCTGTCCACAGCATGCTACATGCTGATTCGGCCCAGCTGCAGCCATGTTAGAGAAAGCAAAGGGCACCTCAGAGAGGAGCGCAGAACTATGATCAGTTTCACCTCTTTGCTCGTAATGGATAACGTAAAGTTACAGAGGTAGGAAACCTATTCCCAAATGCTGAAGGAGTATGCCTCCTGTGCTGTCTAAAGATAAACAGCCACTGAGATAGATGTGAACGCACACTGGAGCCAGGAGTCAAATGTGCTCGCTGGATGGGCAAATGACCATTTGTGTGGAGAGAAAGGAGCAAAGATTGTGATTCTGAAACTGTAATTGTGATTGAGAAATCATGGAGGTAAGGCGCCATGATTTTTTTTTTTTTTTTTTTTGCGTTGAGTTGTATTGCATTAAAATTAGCTACATGCTAGTTCAGCCCAGAATCAGCCATGCTGCAGTAAGGAACAGCCACTGCCATTTGGACAAGTGGCCAGACACCTTGTCAACTAAACCCTCCAAGTGCAGCCGAATCAGTCTGTGCTCATAACCATCTTTAGAACCTTAATCCTTCTCCCCGAGAGAGAACGAGGGAGAGAGATAGCAACAGAAATGGTGAGAGAGATAGCGACATAGAAAGTGAGAGAGAAAAGAATAGAGAGAGAATGATAGAGGTGAAGGTGATTGACAAAAAGAAGAAAGCAAGAAGAGAAAAGATGAGAGTGAGAGTGAAAGAATGAATGGATAATGGACAGTAAAAGGAGAGAGAGAAAGAGAATAGAATTGCCTTTGGTAATGAAGGTTGTAATGGTGGAGCATCAGTGCAAAGGAACAGAGACCATCCTAGCACTGGGCGGGTTAGGGGGTCACATGACAGTACCTCACCCTCCATCCCCCACCCCCACCCCCTAACCCTCCTAGCATTGGGCGGGTTAGGGGGTCACATGACAGTACCCCACCCTCCATCCCCCACCCCCCACCCCCTAACCCTCCTAGCATTGGGCGGGTTAGGGGGTCACATGACAGTACCTCACCCCCCCCCCACCCCCACCCCCTGCTCCCCTCTTGGTGAGGTACTGTCATGTATCCCCCCAGCCCGCCCATTGCTATGCCACAGGGAAGTGACACTGTTTTTTTATATCCACCTTGATCTCTTCCACTGTCTTCCATGAAGACTTCATTTCAGTTACCGTTAGGCATATTAAACATTCAGCTGTTTTTTTTTTTCTTTTCTTTTTTCCTTGGGTGATAAATGTGCATCATTGATGCTTTCTTATTCCTTAGTGTGTTATATATGCTTTAAGTGTCCATGGTGCAAAAGCTGTTTCCTAAGAATATGTTCTCTAATTTCAAGACAAAACACAGAAAGACATGCACGCTGATTGAAGAGCGAGTTTCATTCCTGAAGAATTGTCCAAAACCCCAAATAAAGGATAGCATCCCTCCCAAAAGGACTGAGGTTTTTCTGCTGGGAAATGGTGGCACAACTCCTTAATGAGATAACCTCGTCTTATTTTCTGTCAATCCATTTCTCACAAGAAAAGAATGGCAAAAGCAGCGCTATGTCCTAGCACTGTCACAAATTCAAACTTCATCCTGAGCACCCATGGAGTCCTGTAAATCTCTCCAGCAGTTAGCAGCTTCCTCACGCGGCATAGAGCAGGCTTCGGGGAAAGACACAGTTGTCAACCAAATCCGCCCTTTAGGAAATTATTCAACGATTACTGAGCAGTTTTTTCTTCTTCTTTTTCAGAGGCGAAACAACAGCTGTGCGTGGATTCCAGAATTGCTGAAGAGAGTGTCACATTCACCTCAGTACCAGCTCTGAGGAACTGAAATTTCCAAAAAAAAAATTAATAAAAATAAGTAGGGACTGAGGTGGACTTCCATTTTATTTATTTATTTATTTTTTTTGAAGAACATGCTTTCTTCTCTTGGTCGCTTGGTTATGCAGGCAATGCCCAAACGGGTTGTTGTTGTACTTGTTAGTTAGTTTGTTTATTTTGTGAACAAGACAGAAACTGCAAACAAGGATGGAACATATTCAGTCTTTTGGAGAAAAAACACATATTAACTGACATACATCCTTTGTCTGTTTATTTATTCAGAGGATGTCCATATCCAAATGTAACTTCTGTCAGATGTTAGTCTCGAAGGATGTTCAGTGAATACAACACTGAATACAATAGGAAACAACTGGAATACTGCACAGGAAAGAAACCCACATATTTCATATTAAATAATTCAAGAGGAGCTAATCTCTCTTAGGGAACATGGATTCTTGGTATTCCTCTCATGTGTTGTTGACAACAGTGATATGGGAATACTTCTCCATAGAGGGTGGAACTACAGCGTCTTGCCAATCACTGACTTATTTGAATCAATCCTATGACAGACAAATGGTCTGTTTGATTAAAATGTGTTGCTGGAAAATGACAACTGGAGAGGTCTTAGGGGTCACTAAGCCTCACTCTACCGTGACATGCTGAGAGTTAGAAATTGAATAAATGAAAAAAATGAAATTGGGGGAATATGCATGCTGCTTCATTCTATGTGCGATTTGCATATTGTGAAATGCAGATTAAAACCGCTATGCACTCAAAAAGGGAAACGTGTATGCAAAGATTAATTGACCATTAGATACAACTGATCAATATTCCCCTCTACAGCAGGGATGTGGCTATTCTTAAACCAGGCATTTCAATAAAGCTTTACAAATACCCATGCACACATACACACACGTGCATGTGCTACACAAAGACAGTCACATGTGTGACTGCGTTGTGTGTGTGTGTGTGTGTGTGTGTGTGTGTGTGTGTGTGTGTGTGTATGCTTATGGTACAGGGCAATGACTAAGTCCTTGACCTTGCCACAAAAATAAAATCAGACTGAAAATTGTCAACGTGAGAAATGAAATCACAATCCTTTCTGCATTTTCCCTCGCCACCCCCTGAAAAGCGTAGGTGATTGCAAGCAACAGACTTCAGTCTAGAACACTAAAGCTAGGAGCGTCATCGGGGGTTTCAACTCAGGCTTGAAGTAATCCTCAAAGAACAGAACAAAACAAAGCTTCAGAGCACATCAATCACAGATGTTTACTGTACATTCACACGGCTCAGCTCGTGTGGGGCAAGGATTCGAGAGGAGAGAGAGAGAGAGAGAGAGAGAGAGAGAGAGAGAGAGCACATTTGCAAAAACTGCATGTGGCCTGTGTGGTCAAAAACAAAGGCGTATTGAAAATGTGAAGTAGTGTGATTGTTTTTAATTGGTCATTTTCCTTGGCTATTCATTGAGCATTCATATACGTAAAATGACTATTGATAAAAAGGCACAGGTGCAATTACATATACTGAAGAATATATTACATGCTATGAGTGCTGTGTAATTACAAGGCATGAACATGTGATATCTCCATGGGTCCTTGTAAATACACAAGAATAGGGCTCCTGTAATATAAAATATTATCCTTTCACTCCAACTAATACCTCAATTAAGGGAAAAATGGTTTGGAGGTCTGCCAAGCTATTTGCAAAGTAAATCTCTGGTACTTTAATGGGGATTTTTTTTTCGTTTTTATTTTAGAAAAATACCACCTGCATTAAACCCAAGCCCAAGCTAAGGTTTTAAAATGACATTTAATGTAATTTATTACTTTATTCTAAACTCTTATCAACAACCTGTTCACAAAGCTAATAGGGCAAGATTTATTAAATATTATAATAATCACTTTATTACCCTCACTTTTTAAAGTGTTTATTATTCCTCCAACTCATTA
>CM040745.1:4495000-4557500 GCA_022829145.1 Albula goreensis | reverse complement strand
TACTACTGCAACTGCAACTGCTACTACTTATTATTACTATTACTATTATTATTATTATTATTATTATTATTATTATTATTATTATTATATAATAAGGATACTTGTCCGACAGGGTAGCAATGGTCTGGAAGGAAGGAAACAACATGCAGCAAGATGTGCTGAATTTCTAAGCAGTCTGGCTTTGTACAAACGTGGTGATGTCACTCATCTGTGGAGGTAGAGGCCAGAGTCCCTTCACACAGTTATGCTCTTCACATTCCACAGAACTCCCTGTCCGGAATGTTATATGGCTGTTTGTTACTGTTGTGATGCTATTTAAGGGCTGAATTCCGACCTGCTTTTAACTGCATTTCCCACATAAGTATCCCATTCTGGTAATGATAAGTTACGCAGAAAAAGCACTTAGGCACATGTCTGAATTAGGCCCTAAGTCATTTGGAGCTAACTCCACACAGTGCCGATATTAAAGTTTCCACTCATTAAATATAAAAGTGAGAATAATGTGGCTCAAAAGAACTGGTGTTCAAATGCAGTGCATAGGAAAGGTGCAGATCCAGAAACAAGTATCGCTCTCAGTATTGGCTTTGTACAGTATAATCCAGATTTGCCCTAAGGGAAACCGATGGGATGATAAAGCATCCAATAATGCGTCTATCAAAATATGTGAAGGTTTTTTTACAGTTTTGCTAATAATTTTATCTGTTTCATAATTTAGATTGTCAATTATAATACATTTTAACATTTGAAAATACACCCATTAAAAGGATACATCTACAATGATATGTATAGAGGGAGGGGTGATTGGATGGGAAAAGGTCTGTACCCAGACATTTCTCTGGAGAATTTTCAAAAACAATTACCTCCACTTGCTACAGAATGATCTTGTCATACAGTGTTAAGTGTATTCAAGTAAATGCAATCATTAAGTGTAATGCTCTGGAGTCTGTCAAATCTTGTGAGAACACAATTATTAATTTTCAAGAAACGGTCTATTGTGTAATAGCTAGGTCTGGGGGAAGACTTGATAGAAAAATAGTCTCTGTAGATTCACGAGGCCTAATTTATGTAAAATGGTTTTTTACGTTTTCTTGTATATTTATTTATCATGACCCAAATTCTGACCTGTGATTAAAAGAGTGGGAGACTTACACAGAAAGTGCTCTTAAACGCAGATCTGAATATGGGCCTGTATGCCAAAGGCATCTCCAGTTATTCAAAGACGCACACAGTAAAGCTTTCACTAAATGTGTTATTATGCTCCAGTAAGTGAGACTTTATCATAAATAGCAAGTGCCTGCACATAGGTCGAAACGAACATCGAAACACCCAGCCAAATTATCATGTTTGGCAGGGCTGGCCCTACGATAACTACTCACCATGTGAAAGCATCAACACGAAAGCATTTTAAAGAGTCACAACGGAGAATTTCTTTCAGTCTGGGGCGCAGTAGGCTGTGGAGCACATTAACGAGACCCGGATGAAGGCAGATTATGTTTTATTGCTTTAATGTCTAACTTCATATCAGCTTAGATTGGGCAGAAGCATTAGGCGAGAAACAATCTTTACTGTTGCTCTTTGACTGACAGACTGATGCACTGCTGAATTACTTCTGTCTGTCAAGACTGTAAACATCTTGCATTGCTGTTGTTCTGATCACTTTTAAGTATGCATACTTTAGGGCTGAGGTTGTCTTGAGTATTTGGTATTTCATCTTAGGTGTGTTTGAATTCTCACATATACTTTCCATTAAACTGTGCAAGCTAACATCTAAACAAACTTTTCTGGATCATCATTTGGAAATAGAGGTCTCTACATTGACATGTTCTCTACATTCAGTAATGTGTATTTCAGATGGTATTTTTATTTTTTGCACTTAGTCTGACCTCCAGTCAAACCATTTCTTAGGGTGTTGTTTCGCTTGCAATTACTGTCAAATCATGTCGACATCACCTCTGTGATGTATTTTAAAATATTTAGCTTTAGCTCAGAGAACATCAGAACCAAATAATAACTTGTGAATTATGTATTTCAGGGAGAACCATTAACACAAGTGTACTGTATCAAAACTACAAGGGGAAATAAATAATATGCAAAGATTTCTAATCCAACACATTTTTCAAGGCGGCAGCTTTGTGTTTGAAACGCTTTATGTTCACAAATGAAGAGAATAATAAAAGCTTTCTTGAATATATAGCAATTTGCTAATTGCGTGTTATTGAAATGGTGGCGAAGAGCATGAATACAAAAGCAAGTGCTGCAGCTTGTTTTTCTGGCCTCGTTTTCCTCTTTGGGAACACACAAATGAAGCTCCATAGCTGCGGATGAAGTATTAGAGGCCAGGCTGGGAACTCTTCAACCTGCTCAGCGATGAAAAGAAATGCTGCAGAAATCATTGTGAAGTGAACACAAAACAGAAACCATTAAACAAACTCCCAAGCAGGATAAAGGGGGGAAAAAACTAATAATAATAAAAAATTACATTCTTGGCTCTACTGGGTGTATTACATGACTGAAAAGTGGGGATTAAACAAGTCCATACTGATTTAAATCGCCATGAATGTTTTTGACCTCCTGAGCCTTCAGGGTATTTTATTTCTTTTTTTCTGCTTTTTTTTTTTTTTTTTCTCCCTTCAACCCACTTATATTTCTTATTGTACATGTACACAATTACCAAAAGGACCTATTTTATTTCCGCATAAAGATATCAATGATTTTGAATCACAAATTCTTGGAGAAATACTGCCATTTCTTGTTCTAAATCAAATTAAAATGTGTTATCAAACCAATCTACAGATTTTATCCAATATATACTGTTGGATCCATTCATTACATAAAGCAATAGTACCTACACTTGCACTCACACATATGCACACACACACACATGCACGCACACAGACAGATATACGCACACGCACAAACACACACACACACACGGACACACACTCTTTCCCTCTCCCTGTCTATCACAAGACCAAAGAACCCATTGAATTCCCCAAATCTTCATATAGCCACTGAAACCAAATAACTGCAGATCAAAAGAGTCTATTTCCAAGTGCACTGTAACTCTAAGATAATAATTATATGCTTGAAAGATAATTCCTTGATCATGGGAAATGTGGTTATGATGAATGTGATGATGTCTTAAACAAGACAGTTTCTGAAGACAGAAACATAAAGCATTAGTGTAAAAGCATCCAGGTCCCTCTCAGTGGTAATGGCAGGTGTGTTTCCTCCTGCCAGAGGAGGCCTCTGGCTGACTGCAGGAGTAGAGGCCAAAATCTGTGCTGCGGGTGTGACACCTGCACCTGGAACTTTCAAATCCAACCCACAACAATGCAGGCTACGGCCACGTCCATGTTGGCACGGCAACAACTAGCTCAGCCTCGCCAGGGGAAAGACAGCAGTTAGGCCAGTCAAACTTTATCAGTCTCATTATTTTAAATACACCACCCCTTGCCACCCAGCGACCTGCAGGTATGTGCGTAGAAAACAAATCATTTCAAAATATGGTGTATATTTGGAAAGGTATATTTAATATAATACAGGAACCTGTGGGTCTTCTATTTCGAGTAGAGAGACATAAAAAGACATAAATTGCCCAGTTACACAGTCATTTAACCCCAACACTTCCTGCTCTAAATCCTTGGCCAACGGCTGTGGGTTGTTACCACTGTGTGCATCTTTCCTCTTCACCCAAAATCCCGCGATAAACTCAGAGGACAGGAACTTGTTTGAATCAGTGAAGTAATCATAATTTTTCAGCACCCCAAAATGTGGCAGGTGCAAACGGCCTACCCAAAATGGATCACCTGGTAGATCTCGTGCAAACTGGAGTTCACGGCATTAAAAAGGCACATGTTGTTTTCCAAATACGTGAACCGAGAATATACTGCCTATGTATTATGCTCGGGCAAAAAAGGCAAGCTGCAATTGGTCATGCGGCTTCATTGGGGGCAATGAGGAGTTTGATTGGCACAGCGATGGACATGGAGCCCCTCCCTCCTCAGTGCAGATGGAGATCGTTTCTGCAATTATGAGTTCAGAATAAGACAAAAAAAGAAGGGTGTGTGAACTTTGTGGGTGGGAATCCTTGTCAAGCATCCTGTCACCTGTATTTCAGGTGCTCCCAAAGGTTCCTGAGGTACAGGCCATCTTACTGCAGACACAGGTGCTCAATCTTTGACAGTGCATCTCCACATGTTTGTTAACTTTTCTGTCCTAGTATTGGGAGGGGTGCTTTATCAGTTTACACACCCACCTCTTTTTTGAGATGTGTCAGAATTAGTAGCTAACCATTCATTTACTAGCAGGGCACATGGCGGAAAGTTTGTGAGAGTCGTACCACACCAGAAGTTAAGTTAAGCTCATACATAGTCTGACAGTAAGCTAAGGGTTATATTCATATACAATCAGGGGCCTATTCATTGAGTAGTCCCAGGCAGTCGTCAGATGACATTGAAACCTTGATTACGTGTCAGTGTCCGCGTTTGAGTGGATATACTGCCGTTTCGCATAACTGGATTCCTTTCATTCTGCATTCCATTTTTAGTGCACTTTTAAGCTTTTGTGTGTGCAGAAACTGTCCTATGTCAATGTTCATTTCTTATGCGCCTGACAAGGTACCCTTGACCTGAATACCAACTTACTGTCTCGTATCGTTGTCATCATTGACATCATCACCCAGCGTCATTGTCCTCATCAATACAGCAGTTTCCAAGGTCAGCGGAAGATAAAGAAGAGTATGGTAAGACAGATATAAACAGCATTCATTGACTATCCAAAACCATAAAGATACGAATGAAAATATTCTTAATTTGTCTAATTACCAAGATACAATCAACATTTAAGTCCTTGTACATTACATTTTCAACGATATTGAATGTCACAATCTCTGATGCTTGTCAAAGAAATACTCTGCCACCCCATCCAAATTTTATTAATAAATCTATGTACAACACTCAGGCAAACTATTTATGTATTTATGTGTGTGTTTCTGTGTTTATTTGTTTACTTGTTTTTAATGCATGGCTGCACTTTCTTGGGGAATATGACTAGACGGTACACAAGAGTTTTGGAACAATGCAGTTAGACAGGTAATAGAACATTTGAAGGACCAGTACAATTTTTGTCCACTCATGGACTCACCTTGGAGGCCTATCCAATGGCAGTGTGTCAGCACTACAGGAGAAAATTGGTCCCCATTGTATCGATCATCTTCAAAAATCAGTAATGAAAATAAAATACTGTGTAAATACAACCGTGTCCAGAGAGAACACTTGGAGATTGAAAGAGTAATTCATGGGAAACATCTAACCTTTTTATTCACATAACTTTCAAAGTTACAACTTTCAGTGAGTTAACAGCATGTCTGTGTATGATTGAGATATAAGAACGTTTTCAGTTACAGACAACACTGTGCATTTGTTATGGGCTGACTATATGTGCTGTCATCCACATTTGTCATTGTATTATCAAACCTTATTTTTTTCTGCTTCCCTCTTGCATTACCTACTTTACTAAATGACATGTTGCCGATTTATTATATGAGTATTCCTATTGATTCCAGCTCTCACTATGTGGAATCCTCTCTGCTTGTTCCCCCCTATGTTTTGCACTTTTGTAAGCCACTCTGTGGAACAATGTCTGCTGAGGTTTTTAATCTAAACATGCTCAGTTCAGTTACTAAACTATCCCTTTGTGATGATCTATAGAATAACAAAGAACAAGGAGAATCCACTGAACAGGTTTCTTTATGAGACATGATCAATAAAAGCAAGGAGGTACCTAGCTACCCTTACAGGCTAAGAAAATAGAGTCTGTTTTAATGAATATTTTGGTGTATCAGAAGCCAGCTGCTCTTTGAGTACTCCTTTCCCACACAGGATACCCATTGCTCTTACAGTCTCAACTACCTATGCAGTACCTTCCTTGGATAGCTTTCTGGTTCTATTCCACAATGTACCAACTTTTGCTGTTTCTTTAGCCAATGCAAATTTCAATTTGTATTGCTTTCATTTTTGATAGCGGAAGATGAATAGTGTTTTTTGAACTCACTGTTCATTTTACTTATTTAACACATTTTACATATTTATTTTCAGGTGTCGACTCCTGGCATGCATATGATTTAAGTTTCTGCTTTTTCGATGGTGGAAGCTACACAATCAGAGGGGCCTATTTTAAAATAAGAGAACAGGTGCCAGTATCAGTGCCATTTAGCGGAGGATTACATTTACTTAAATTGTTTAACTTGTATTCCGATGTCACATTCAGAGGGCTTAACCACCCAAGTTTCAGAGGTTCTACTGTAGTTGGAATTGCGGAGTCATCACTATCCAGAGCTTTCAGAAGCCTGACCCCCGATCCTGAGGGGTGTGGATCTCTGAGGTTCTTCTGTTCTTTCAATTGCTGCGTCATTGCTGTAATAAATGTGACCAGTGTCACGTTTTTCCTGGTGTAAATAATTTAGTTTGCAATGAGGATGGAGCCTAGATTATTTGTTTCAGACATGTGTAATGTTACACCCTTAATAATTATCATTCCACTTGGCAGAGCTTCATCAAGACACACACAGACGAATGCAGATGGCACAATTGGTGACAACAGAAACATTATTACTTATATAACATTATTATTAATATAATATACAATGTGATCATTGTTTAGGATGCAATCGTTTTCCAATTGATCTCGACTGGAGCGTATCAGTCAGTTGACTTATTCATTTAGAATTTAAACAAAATGTTTTGGAATTAGTCTCTGAGAATATATAGGTTATAAGTGTGTGTGTGTGTGTGTGTGTGTGTGTGTGTGTGTGTGTGTGTGTGTGTGTGTGTGTGTGTGTGTGTGTGTCTGCGCACATGTGTTTTGCTCTTGCATTGGTTCTCAGCTGGTATCATTCATAAGACACAGACAGATTGGATCGACAAGCCTGGCTTACAAATCAAACCAATTTATATTTGAGCATGGCTGCAGAACATTGGGGTACTTGGAGGTGGTGCCAACTCACCCCCCACCCCCTGGACACACATACCAATACACACACACACACGCACACACACACACATAGGAGGAAACATTGCTTCTGCATGTATGTGCATCCATACAAATGACAGTGCAAGAGAGTCATTTCAGTAAAGATTTAGACCTCTTTACGAAAACTGCTGTGCTCATTACAGAATCCCTGGCTGTTTGACAAGCTGTCACAAAACCGTGATCATTATGGGATGCATCTTAATGGACCAATATGATCCTTAGGCACAAACAGATTAACATGCGTGCTGATATACTGATTTCCCCAAATGACTTTTTGTACACATCAACCATTGATCAGCTATAGTTCTAAAATATTTATCTGCAGGAATGAATACCAAAATATACACAAATAAACATGTCATGAATGCATATCCAAAGAAAGGCCCAAGCATATATTTGAAGTATTTGAAATCTTTTTTCTGTTGCCACCAGCAGTAGACTGGCGTCTGACCTATATCAGTCAGAGCGAGACAGTCCCTGAGTGTCCTGTTTGTTCCCCCTGTTGCGAGCAATCCTCAGATCCCTGACCTCCTGTCAGTTTAAACGCTGATCCACTGCATCGTTAGGAAAACAACTCCGTGGCTGGCCTGCAGGACTCATGCGGGCTTCTGGGAAATGGAGTCTGCTGAGCTGGAAAATTTCAAAGCCCCCCCACATACCACGAACATCTCTGTCATTTCAAAGGGTGCAATCATAGCTGCTAAGAAGATAAAATAGAAAAAAATAATATATATTATGCAGAACAAACTCTGATAAAAGAAAGTAAAGGAAAGGAAGCAGTTTTATCTCTTGTGAATTGCACATTAATTTGTATTTGAGGCTTTAATTGAGTGCGTTGATTCCCAACCCACCCAATCACAGCCCTGACCACCCCCCCACCCCCCCAGACTTACACTCACCAAATGGAAAACTATGCAAAGTAACATTGCAGGAGCTGTATAGGTTGGACTGTTGCACCACGGTGCTCATTTGGTCAGTCGGTACGTGGATCTGTGTGGACAGAACACATGCACCACAGGTCAGATATCACAAATGCCATCAGCTGGAGAATGAGATTCTGTGGTGAGCTGCTCAAGGGATGCAGTACGGGCGCTCCTGCAGATTAGGAAATTGTCTGAATTACATTTTCCACACAGTTCAGTAATACCCCATCCTGGTCAGCAATGTAAATTTAATTAGGCACTTATTGATGTAATAGCCCAGTAACTCACCAATTAGTTCAAATCTTTCCAAATTGCACGCTGGTAAAAATTCTTGTATCAGAGGGAGTCTAGTCATTTTGTATAATAATTTATGTAATTACAATTATGATATTACATTGATTAAAATAACTGTGTGTAGATGACACAGTCACTGCTGCAGAAAATCACCCAGCAGTGAGGAGACTTTGGCATAGGGGCTGAGATCAAGGGTGGGCAAGTGGCAGAGCTTGGGTTCAAGCTATGATAACTCTAAACAGCTTTAAACCATATAAACATGCTGGCAAGGAATGGTATACCACTGATATCTCCTAATAAGTTGTTAAACAGACATTTGGTTTCTGGTCATAATGAAAAATAACACAGTGCTCTCCAGGTCCTCTTATCCAAGAAACAAAAGCACGGTATATTTGTTGCCCCAGTCTGGCCCCTCTTTTCTAACCCAGACTCAACTGAACAAGTTGATGTCCTGCAATAAAACCTCTCGTGTTGGGTGCGGAAGGATGGGGCTGTCGGCACATGACTCTCTCTCCTAATTTATGACCTGAACTAGCTTCTTCCCACACTGCAGGTACACCACTAGTTCAATACTGTCTATTTCATGAGAGGATGACAAAGTCAACATATAGTTAGTATGTGTTTCCACGGGTGCCGGACAGACCAGGAATGGCCGCGGGACTGAGATGAGGCCAACGCACTTTAACCGGGTTAAACCCTGTTATTCCCCAGTGTCCCAGGCTTCACTCTTGCTTCCTGACTGAGCCTTTTCTTGCGTGAGCCTCCCAGGATCCGAGCTTCACTCTTGCTTCCTGACCGAGCCTTTCCTTGCATGAGCCTCCCAGAGGCCCAACCAACACGCCACTAAATGTTTGGATGCAGAAGGAAGTCAGGCATGCAGGTTCACTAAGGATGTTTTTGTGTGAACTAGAGAAATATATATATATATTTTTTTTTTTCATTTGCAATGGCAATCAAAGTAATAACAGTTTAGTTGTTTTCAATAGCTGGCTCTGTTAAGACAATCTTTTTGGGAAACTCCATTGAAAATCTCATATCCACAGCAGAGGTTCTAGATTCCATTTAAACTCGCACTGTATATAATCATTTGAGGCTGATTTTTGTTGTTGTTGAGGTACTTCTGTGGGTAAAAGCATCTGGAAAAAGTTGGTTTCATTTAATCACATCATGTTGGCCAAACATAAAATACCAAATCAAAACAAAACACAAAAAAAAACTGGATTTCAGCTAATGCCTTGATTGTATGACATTGCTTTTGAGGCGGTTAATTTTGTTTTTAGTATAATTTTGACACTACATTTGATGGCAATGTTTTGCAGCAAATTGTTCACGACAGTTACAACATCAGCCCAGAATAAGAGACTCATGCTTATTGAAATGGCTTTAGCAGATGTGTTTATTTTTTATGATGTTATTTTAGCATTATAACATACATTTTGTCAGCTAAATTCAAACATTTTCAGTTTCAATCAAAATCAACTTCAGTCTGCATAAGGGCATGTGCTATTCTATTTTAAAATGAAAAGACTAATACAAACATGTGGTAATTTACAATCTTTTTCAGCTGAAATGCACTCACCTTTAAAGAAACTCACTGTGATTGATTTAGTAGATTTTAGGCCTGCACTAAATCAATATCAATGGAAACTATTCCAATACCAATGCAAAAGTGTAGCATAGTTATGCATATAACCAAGGCAATTACATTTCCACACGTAAAAAACAACATTTCTAGGACAAGCCAAAATTGAATAAAATAATAATTGAGATGCCACAGGTAATGGTCTGGGGTTTATATCTGAATGTTAATGTGATAGTGATAATAAAGTATTATTATAAATATGGCCCCTCAATATTCAAAAGAATCCCACATCCCTGACTGTCACCAAGTAACAAAAAAGAAAAAATGCACATATTTTCATAGTGCTCTCTGTCACTAAGCCGAGTGCTGGTAAGCACCAATAATTTGAAGCGACAGCCTCTCCAGCATCGTTAGCCTTTTGGAATGTGTTTGCGGGGTCATGGGGTCAGGGTGAATGACCTCTTGTAACCTCCATGCCATTACGCTGAGATGGGGATGCTCCTGAAGAGGGTGCTTTGTGAAAAACCCATAAGGAATGAAGTGCCTTCATACCGTCGCGCTCAGGAGGGCTGGTGACTGTGTCTGTTTGTCATGCGTCTTCCTACATCGCCTCGGATAACAGTCGCAGCACCCGGTATTTTATTCCTCACCTTGACACCACCCAGCAGAGCCTATCTGTTTTCCAGAACATTTCAGTTCAATTGAGTTTGATCCTGTCAAGGGTGCACAGACAAATACAAACACAGATGTAATCCAGCATGACACTGCTTTTTATTGCCTACATGTTGTTTTTTTTTTTTTTTTCAGGGAAAACAGCTGTACTACTTAGCTGATCTGATCTAAAATAATTACTTTCAAACAAAAAGTATAAATATGCATTCCTTGAGCAATGCCAAAAAAGGCAAGGTATTCATAGTTGGGATTACTGGAATATACTTTCAGTAAATGCAATTAAACTGCAACAGTTATGACCTAAATCTGTTGTCAGGCTGCATGAGAGAACAATACAAGTTGCATTCAACTGGAATATCACTGTCCGCTTTCAATTACAGCCATGGGATATGTATTAATTCATGACTTCTTGTTTGGGTGCACTTGGTCATGGCTATAGATTGTATCCAGCACTTAGAAGTTGGTTGGATACATCTCACTAGTATGTGCTGATCCATTGGTCCATGTTACCTTGACAACACTTTGAGTACGGCCTTCATTTACAGCACTCACCAGGCTAATGACTTCTCTCTGCCGATGGAGATAAAAAGATGCAGCACCATTGTGGAAACTTTAAGAAGATATATTTATTCCATTCTCCGTGCACTATAGTAATCTTGTAATAATTACTCTGTAATGGGTGTATAAGACCATTAGCTCCCAAATGTCCTGTTTTTAGTGTTATTTATTTTTTTTTAATCTTGATTGTAAATAGCATAACTGGGGGATTAGATACTTCTTTTGAACAGCACTAAGTATGTGCAATTTAGTTCATTCATTCTGGCAGATGTATCAGGCCCACCTACACATCTGAATACACACCTGTGATCAGGTAATAACAGGGTGAAGGAAGGAAGAATGAATGAGGGAAAGAAAGAAAGAAAGAAAGAAAGAAAGAAAGAAAGAAAGAAAGAAAGAAAGAAAGAAAGAAAGAAAGAAAGAAAGAAAGAAAGAAAGAAAGAAAGAAAGAAAGAGAAATACAAGTATCTTCTGCACTGTACTATTACTTTTACAATCAGTCTTGGTTGTCAAAGAATCAATCTTGTTTGACTTCACTGGGGACTCCTTCTGTGAACTTAACATGAAAGAAGCCATGATAAACACTGAGGTTTAATGCTGCAGCTTTTGATTACGCTCCAACAGCTCTCAAAGACATTGACAGGTAACAGGGAGAGCTGAGGCAGCAAGTTTGTTCTTTACAATGGGATGTGTTCAAATAAATAAATAAACAAAGAAATAACACAACATTATTTTGTGTATTAACATATATTATAGAATTATAGCCAAAAACTTCAAAATTATAGAATGATGTGACATAGCAAATCCTTCCTGGATGCAGGTATGAATTGGCTTTGGAAGTATTTTTGAAATGTTACATTTATAGGATATTCACTCATATGAATAAAGTTATGTCAGTAATCCAGACAGTCCATGAGCAAGCATATTGTATTATTATTATTATAAACACTCTTTAGTTTCAAACATTAGAAAAAAACCTGCCAGATTTTTTGGAGGGAAATTCCCCAGCTCTACCAGAAGGGATAACATGCATAGATTATAACCATGTGAAGGACCTGTTGAAATTACCAACGTACCTTTTATTGTGGGATGTGCAGAACATTTAGACACCGGCCCAGTAAATTGGGCGTGGGGGGGATGAGTTGGAGGAGGGTGGGGGCTGTGGACATACTGTATGGACCAATAACCCAATAACCCACAGCTACACAACATTTGCCGGGCCACTACCCCTACTCTTTCAGTTATGCTTACATGTTTTTGTGCTTTTGAAATGTACAGTTGAATATCATCTTAAAGCTCTAGCAGCTCAAAGAATCATGTCCTGTCTTTCTATCTGTAGTAACTACGCTTCAGGAGCAGAGAAAAGGAATTGCTTTGTTTGCTTGAGTGCAAGTCAAACTGAACAAGGAAGGTCATGTGTGCTTAAATGTGGGTCATCCAAAATGTGTGCCTCTGTGTGGCTGACTCAGGGAGGACTTAGTTATCTTCATCAAATCATCTTCCTTAGACATACATCATATATCATGCCTTTTAAAATTATTTTCTGAAAGAGAGCCCTATTATATATATTTTATACAATGGATCCTTTAACATTAAATGATTACAATAACATACACGTTTCTTGTTATGATTGCATTATTATTATTATTATTATTATTATTATTATTATTAGTAGTAGTAGTAGTAGTAACAGGAGTGGCAATCACCAGTAAAGATGGCAGTTGCCGGGCCGCTTGCAGAGAGAGCCGTTTTGGTATCAGGTGTAGCGTGTCTCTGGGAGAGCTGCTGAATGCCACTGACACGCCCCCTTGAGCCAGCACGTGAGGTTAAGCTACCGGCTTTTTCTGCACCTTTTGATTTTTTCTTTTTTTGTGTGTGTGTGCTGCAACACAAAACAGTGGCGGATTTGTACCCCTGGAGATCATCTATGGAGGTTCATCAGGAGAAGTTTTGGACTTTACGGACCAGGGCTTTCCTGCTACCCAACTGGCTGCGGGCGATGGCCGATTATTTACTTTTTAATGGGACAATACATGATCCCATGCTCCCGCTCTCAAGACTGGTTATTTGTGATTGGCAGTAAATCGCCAATTACCATCGGCGTCTGATCAGCGCACATCCCTAGACGTCGGGGATGAGAACATCTGAGAGAGAAAAGCTCAGTTGTGAACCTGACAAATGACGCCAAAAAATTGGAACACTAAAGACGTAATAGCCGCTACCGATAATTAATATCGTTATTTTAAAGAACGACTCTTTTGCTGAACATAAATAAATGGACTCTGAACCCTCATTTCAACGTTATTTCCATGGCAACAGATTTGTATCTTGGTTCCGCATCGTTCCTGGAGTATGTAGCTCTTAAATATCACATTCAATTAAAAATAATAATAAAACACAAACAAACAGATGAATGAATCAATACAGTTTTCCAGACTTTTAGGACACATTTAACTTTACTAAAATACAATATGTGGTTATGTCTGTCAACTGAAACTGCTGTCGGCGGGTCCCACTGTTATGATCCAGTTAATTAAGCTTTAAGGAGGCTCAAAACAGACGGAAAAAAAAAAAAAAAAAAACATTTGATCTTGGAAGGTCATCTGCTGCAGAATTTATATGTTCTATAACAATGAAGTTTGGATTAAATTGTGATGTTGAAGGTACAATTTCAAATACTCATACTCATAAAATCAACTGCTAATGTCCATTCATCTGTACCATTATCTGCCTTTCATTTTAACGCTCAACTTACACAATGATGTTGCAATAACCAACGGTGCCAATATATAAATTCAATATATCCTCTGATTGTTCTCAGATTCCACAAATCTCTTTAACAGATCCTTTATGTACCAGAGAATTACTTCTGACAGTAAATTACAGCATTTTTGTGTCATAGGCATCTTCAGTATGCCTGAGGGAGACAATATGAACTGTCAGATTCTGATAAAGCGTTGCATAAAAAGACCATAAATAAAACCTTTTTCAATCTCCTGAATGTATAACCCTTAACCCTCCGCCTTGTGCTGTGTAATTTTACGTCAGACCGCGGCTAAAGCTGCCATGCATGTAATTTACATCATTGGCATCGCAGGGGTGATCTACAGTATTAGGAATTTTCCGTACAGAGAGACGTTTTTGGGCTCAACACATGCTTCGAAATCTGGCGTTCTCTATCTCTCAATCTCCCTCCGTCATGGAACTCGATAATTATACCAGATAATGACTCCCGTTTTGATGAAATGATTCATTCCAAGTTAGCACAGGCGGAGGGTAGTCCTTGGAGGGAAGCTATCAGGATGGCGACTTTTAACTGGATTCCAATTAGGGCCTGGAGATTCTGGGATTTGTCCTTCACGACAGGAAACTTGTAATGTTATAATACGATTATCCAATCAGAGACTTTCAGATAATTTAATGTATCTCCGTGGCTAATTGGAGCTTTGTGCTATAATCATTTATTGTAGCCTTATGTACGGAGGAATAAGCAGAGGCTGGTTTCATGCGAGTTGACTTTTGAATTAACATAAATGTAGTCTCAAGAGGATATTCAGCTGGACATGCGAGCTTCCATATGCAAAATTTAATTCTATTTACGCAGAGATTTGGAAATGGGTCTTACTGCCTAATTGGGTCTAAGCCTGGACAGATTAAGCGCCAAGGGAGACAGAGGGCAATTGTGATACTTATTCCACATAAATCTCCCTCAGAGCTGTCCTCTATATTGATGCATTCAGGTAATTTTTTGTTTTTGTAATCACACGTACGCACTTATACACGTGCACACGTTCATGCGCCTGTAAAACATACGAATTGTGCGTCATGCCAGCTGTGTTAAATTTGTAGAACCGTGATTGGCTCAACTCACACAAAAAATATGATCTCCTAGGGTATCAGTTGCATTCCTGTCCAAATTGTTCTACGAAGTTAAAATAAAAAAAAAAAAATCTAGCTCTGCAGGAACTTCCTACTTCAGTGTAGGAATCTATTCTCGAAAATGGTATATATTTATTTCCCTTTTTTTCCTTTTTTGTGTTGTACACTGCCCTCTATGGGTTATACCCCCGTTTCACTCCGCGTGTCATTTATATGTACTTGTGTTCTGGGCAATGGCAGGGAGGCGCCCACACTCACAGAGGCGTGTTTTATTCCATACAATGATATTTTTGAGAAGAAAAAAAACATTTATAATAACCGATAATCAGTCTAACGCTGTGCTCTTGTTTTTGCCTTGATCGTTCAATTATTATCCTTTTTTCCTGTATACTATATATTTTGCCCGAAGAAGAATTCTCCCTTGCTGACTTAAGGAGTTACCGATTCAGTTATACTATAGATTTAGGAAGTTCTACAAGTTGGAACACAGCTTGGTAGATTTTCCTGAACGAAAAGATTCGCATGTACATGCAGTAAAATGTTTTATGTATTTTATACATTTTAAAATCGAGCATCGGGATATCAAGCTAGGGATTGTCTGTTATAGGGATGTTGGCAACACATGATTTGAAACAAAAAACAGAGCAAAGGCAGATCTGTGTACAACGGGATACAAGCCATACCACTCAGAAGATTCCGGGGGCGCAGATTTCCCCGACTGTTTCACCGTTCTGTTCAGAGAAACGGCAGGAAAACACCGTTTAGGTGGGCTTTTTTTTATTTGTGACTGCTTGTGTAGCTGCGTCGACAAAATATAACACAATGAATAATGACAATAATGGCATCATTTCGTTAATTTTGATCCGTCTTCCCATGGAAGCTTGATCTTTTCGAAGAAACAATGAAATGTGCATTGTCGGGCTGACCGTCAGCATATCCAGCTTGAATGAAGCAATTTGTGAGGAAATTCGGAGGTCGGGATACAGAACCGAAAACCTCGCTCTGTAAGGATTTTACAGTCAGGAAAAACGGAGCCTAAAACCCCGAACATTCTTAACGACGGAAAGAAGCGCGCGATGGGTGCAATGTTTTGGCATTCAGGAAATCAGACTGGGTAAGATTTCTGAATTTCATCCTAAGTACTTTGCATTCCGTTTTCAGCTGCTAGCCTTACAGACACTGTGGTCTTCTCTGTCTATGGTGCTGAAATACATCCCGTCAAACATTCATTACGGGTAGTTAGAGTGTCGGCATGATAAAATATTAAAATTCATAACCATCAATGGTTGAAAATTGCACCTAATTTTTTTTTTTTAAGTGAAAATGCGGGGTTTGGGGAGAGGGAATGAGACTTGTATGTGGTCGATGCAATCTGCACGAATAACCTCAATGCCGATTTTCTTTATTTTATTACGGTCTTCATCATTTTGAAGTATGTTAAATGTTGCTTCGTTCCCACAGGAGCAGTGCCAGTATAAGATGTTTGCCATAATGACAGTTAAAAAGGAAAGTGGGGCACGAACATCCCGCTCCCTTTTTTTTCTTTTTTTGTTGCAGCTTAGTTTAAATCGCAAGACTATTGAGTTTTCGTTTACTTAAAGGAAGAAAAGTCAATGGATCCTTCCTCAGATAAGACTGCTTTGCAAATGGATATTCCCTCCATCACCTTTGCTTTTAGCCAAGTATAATTCATCATTGGACAACACTGAAAAAGATTTTTTCCCCCCAGCCTGTGTGTGTGGTGTGTGTGCGAGAGAGAGGGGGCTGTGCGTGTGTGTGTATGTGTGTGTGTGTGTAAGACAGAAAGGAGAGAGAGAGAGAGAGAGAGAGAGAGAGAGAGAGAGAGAGAGAGAGAGAGAGAGAGAGAGAGAGATTTGTGTGTGAATCAAGATTCTTTAACATAAACCGGATGTGGTCGACTGAAAAAAGGCTTAAAATAGCATTATTTTTCCACATCAAGATGGAATTTGGTTATTAAATCAATGACGTAGGTCATTCGTTTGCGCTTTAATCAACTCTGATCATTTTTCTGCCTTTTTCGCCTGAAGGATGAGGGGCTATGACTGTCCCCGCTGTTACAATCAGCATTTCTTTCGCTGGCAAGATTGACGATGAGCATTTTCCATGACAAATTCCCCGAATATCGGTTATTTCATAGAGCGCGTTTATAAAATTTTGGAAGAAAACGCTCGATTCACAGGTATTGCTATAGGTTGGGCTGGTAATAGCGAGTCGTCGGATATGCAGGGTGAGTAAAAAAAAGAGAATTTCAAGTCTGCTGTAGTATGAAAGAATGCACTTCTCCCATTTGTAGACGTTGTTTGCCAAATGCGATATGTTTGTTCTGGAGGCCCCCAGCTGAAGAACAATGCTGCTTTTATGAACGGCGCAAACCTTTTTTAAGGGCGAGACGCCCAGTCCCACGTAGCCGTGTTCTAATATGCGCTAATTCTACTGCGTTAATTCCATCCATGGATTGTCAAAATAAACGCGTACGAATAGTTATGCGCCCACATTTATATAGTCGTCTCGGGTATGGAATGCATTGTGTTTTGTGCACATCTCGAAAAAACAGACTTTGCCGGGTTATCAGTCGCAGTCTGTTGTGATGAAAGAGCAATGTATGTATTTCAACTGCTCGCTATGATTTTGTAGCTAACATTCATTTTTTTTTTTTTTTGGTGGGGGCGGCACAGTATTTTTTTCATTAATTAAATTATTCTGTGACTCTGTATTTCATCATGCGTTTACTGAAGACATTTCTCATGGGGACGTGGTTTTACATCAATCCATGCTTTTTACTTCCCTTGCAGATAGCCTTGGGCATGTACATTTATTCACTAGGTGTTAAATACTGTTGGCCAGCACAGTTTTTAGATACCAACTTTCCATACAGTGATGTTGCAAGATGTGCACAGTGAGATTGGATGCTGAAAAGGTCTGTGTGTGCTATACATTTACTCATATCATATGGTTTTGTGCAAAACGATATGATGATTTACTTGAATGTGCATAAACTGTAAAGTAAAACCTTAAATTCATTGGACATTTATTGTACTTCTATGTGCAATGGATCTGCAGTTGGCCTTCAGGTTTATTAAATATTTAAAATGAATTGCCTTTACATTGTGAAGAATATTGTTTGATTGTGGCTTTTTCAACATTTAATGCAGTTATCTATGTGTTGCAAGACTTCATGCATTAAACAGAAAATGCCTGCATCTTTCTCCCTCTAGATGACATCACATACTGCTACTGCACAACTGTGAACTGGGCCAGCCTTTTCCGTGAAAATGCATATCTGGATATTGAAAATAATCACGTTGGTTGCCACGTCTCTCAGCTTCATAGAGATGTATGATAATTATGGGGAAATCTGCAGAAATCTTTGCACCTGCGAGGAGAGAGATGCGATCCTAACTGTGAGCTGCGAAAACAGAGGGATCGTACGGCTGACAGAAATTAGCCCAGTGCATTTTTCCACCTATCATCTGTTGCTGACCGGAAACCTTTTGAAAAAACTCTCTTACAATGACTTTGTCAATTACGCTGGGGTTACAATTTTGCACTTGGGCAACAATGACATCTCGGAGATCGAGACGGGTGCTTTCAACGGGCTTCAGGGATTAAGGAGGCTGCACTTGAACAACAACAAAATTGACGTCCTGAGGGATGACACTTTCGTTGGCCTGGAGAGTCTGGAATATCTACAGATTGATTACAATTACATCACAAACATAGAACCGAATGCCCTGAGCAAGCTGCATCACTTGGAGGTGCTGATTTTGAATGACAACTTGCTGTCCGCTCTGCCCATCAACATTTTCCGCTATGTCCCCTTGACTCACCTTGACCTGAGAGGGAACCGATTGAAAATGTTCCCCTACATCGGCCTCCTTGAGCACATGGACAAAGTGGTGGAATTACAGCTGGAAGAGAACCCTTGGAATTGTTCTTGCGAGCTCATCGCCCTGAAGGCCTGGCTGGAGAGCATCTCCTACACCGCCCTGGTGGGGGAGGTGGTCTGCGAAACGCCTTTCCGCCTGCACGGCAGGGACCTGGATGAGGTCTCCAAGCAGGAGCTGTGTCCCAGGAGGGCCATCTCCGAATACGAGATGAGACCCGTCCCACCCCACAGCACCACGGGGTACTTCCAGACCACCCAGGTGGCCGTCACGGCCTCGGCCACCTCGTCCGCAGTGCTGCGGTCATCCTCGCGGCCCACCAAGGGCACCCGCCCATCCGGCAAGTCGAGGGCATCCAAGCCCACCTCCCGAATCCCCTCTAACAACCCTTATAACTATGGCCCCATAATTGCATATCAGACTAAGTCTCCTGTGCCTTTGGACTGCCCCACTGCCTGCACCTGCAACTTGCAAATCTCAGACTTAGGCTTGAATGTCAACTGCCAGGAGAGAAAGATTGAGAACATCTCCGATCTAAAGCCCAAACCTTACAACCCAAAAAAGATGTACCTAACTGGGAACTACATCCCCGTGGTGCGCAGGTCTGATTTCATAGAGGCCACTGGATTAGACCTACTTCATCTGGGGAACAATCGGATAGCCCTGATCCATGACAGAGCCTTTGGGGATTTAGCAAACTTGCGTAGGCTGTACCTGAATGGCAACCTAATTGATCGTCTCACAGCCGATATGTTTTTCGGTCTGCAGAGCCTGCAGTACCTTTATTTAGAATACAATGTGATCAGAGAAATCGTGGCAGGCAGTTTCCGCTTCGTGCCGAACCTCCAGTTGCTTTTCCTCAACAACAATCTCCTGAAAACCTTACCTGGGGGCATATTTACAGGCATGAGTCTCGCCAGGGTTAATCTGTGCAGTAACCATTTCCAGAACCTTCCCGTGAGCGGCGTGTTGGATCAGCTAAAGTCGCTCGTGCAGATAGATCTGCATGAGAACCCTTGGGATTGCTCCTGCGAGGCAGTGGGCATGAGGATCTGGCTGGAGCAGCTCAATCCCGGGACGGTGGTGAACGATGTGATCTGCAGCTCCCCCAAGAGACTGGCTGGGGAGGACATCCGCTCCATTCGGTCCGACCTCCTGTGTGATTACACCGACTTGATCGTGTCCACCACGCCACCCTCTGAGGAGCCGTACGCCGGCGCGGCCACCACGGCGGACTCACCACTCAACTACAAAACCCCCTCTAGCACCGTCCCCCTCTCCGTCCTCATCCTCAGCCTCTTGCTGGTCTTCATCATGTCCGTCTTCGTCGCTGCCGGGCTGTTCGTGGTGGTGGTGAAGAGGCGTAAAAAGTCTCAGAACGACAGGAGCAGCACCAACAACTCAGACGTCAGTTCCTTCAACCTCCAGTACAGCCTCTATAGCAACAGACCCGTCCCAAAAGTCAAAGCGCCGGCAGGACACGTCTACGAGTACATCCCTCACCCCTTAGGCCACATGTGCAAGAACCCCATCTACAGGTCACGGGAGGGGAACGCCGTGGAAGATTACAGGGACCTCCATGAGCTAAAGGTGACGTACAGGAATGCCATGGACGATGACAGGGACAGCAGCTTGCGAAGCCCCACTTACAGTGTCAGCACCATCGAGCCCCGAGACGACCCCTCCCCTGTCCAAGATGCAGATCACTTCTTCAGGGGCATCCTTGAACCCGAGAAGCAGTCGCCTTCCGGAAACAGCTACGAGTACAAATATGGCGGCCCGGCCTCGTATGCCTACACGCCAAGCTTTGACGTCCGGCGTCAGTTTTTACACCCAGAAAGCATACGAGAGACCATGCTCTACAGCACAGCGCCCAGTACTGTTTACGTGGAGCCCAACAGAAATGAATACTTGGAACTAAAGGCTAAACTTCAAGTCGAGCCGGACTACCTCGAAGTTCTTGAGAAACAGACGACATTCAGCCAATTTTGAACTGCTACGTTTGTCTATATAAATATATAAAAAAGCATTTTTTTATAATATAAAAAGAAAAAAAAAACTGTTAATTAATGCATTAAGTATTGTTTAAAGGAAAATAAAACACTCTAGCAGAAGGTATCATTTAAATTTGCTGAGGGAATGCCTTGGCACAAATTAACAATCCTCAAGGAACAGTGAAGGGGGTGTGCTGGCCTATATTATCCTTATTTTTAAAACTCCATCACATTACAGAAATTCAATGCTCTCTGAACTACGTAGGGTGAATATAAGGGTTGTGATTCATAACTGGTGATGCAAAGTATATTTTTTTATGTTTAAGATACACATTAATGTAGGTGTACAGGTAATTTTACCTATTTTAAGGAATATAACCATGCATATTATGGGGATCACTAATGTTTATTATTCACCTTCTGATGAATGCACTGTATAACAGTGCGCTGTAGTGGACAGGACACTTCACTGCTCTGGTCTGTAAGTATCTATTTATTGGTATGCTCTACTGAACTCTGCCATGTACTTTCAGAAAATTTGATTCCTCATCGATATTACCTGAGTCATGTTTTCATAATCCACTGTAAAGCTTACGTTTGTAGTTTCCGATCATTTACTGTAGCTCGCATAGTCAAAGTGGCTTTATTTGAGAAGTTGGCACACTCCAAAAAGTCAAAAAAAAAAAAACTGGACTTTGTGTCAGCTGATGAAAAAGTGTTTCTGTGGGCTTTCTGCACTTTTTTTTTTCTTTTCTCTTTTTTCTGTTCTTTTTTTCAACATGGAACATGGAGGCCCATTGGTCTTTATGGTTTCTCTGAAAATTAAAAAAAAGAAAGAAAAAAATCAATAGGAGAAATGCTATATATTAAAAATGAATATGTGAATTCATTCTTAATATGTATTTTTAATATGTATTTAACATTCATAAATGACTGAAGTAATAATTATGTTGTGTACTGTATTACTGATATTTCAATGTAACACTTAATTTCTATTTTATTTTTTTATACAGGTATTCACAAATATCTTTCCCTAATTGTTCTGATTGCTTTGCACATATTGCACTATATTGACCAAAACATGTTAATGTCAACAATAAATATGATGTCAGGTTCCTGGATATACATATTTTGACAGATAATCCATAATACTTTTTTGCAGATTAAATTGTGGTTCTGAGAGGCAACTGCTTTGTCACGAAGGTGTGAGGATGTGAGGATCATTCAGGTTATGAGAACAGTGTGATTTCTGTAATAATAAGTTATTACATGAGGCTACATGTGTTTTTGTTTAAACAGATATTGTTTACGCATCAGCTCTTCAACAATCATGAGCATGCAGGGCACCTACGAAATAAAAAAAACTTCCCCACAGGTTGGCCATAACAACCTCAATACAATATTATTATTATTATTATTATTATTATTATTATTATTATTATTATTATTATTATTATTATTATTATAATGAAGTCACATTATATTGTATAAAAACACATTTATTTAGCATATGGAATTAATGACTGTAAAGATGGATTCCAACAGACAATCCAATAAGACAGATGTGTGAACTCAGTCCTCATTAATATAGGTTTCAAAGGTGTCTCATTTAGAGCTGCACACAGATTACGAAGCCACAGCAGAGCAAAAGGTCCATGAAAAATATCTGTCTACAAATATATAATGTCATTCGCAAAGGGGTGGCTCACAGCAAATGGGCCAAATTCTGGTGTCTTGGCTGGCCAGTGTCTGGGCTCTTACACAAGGGTGAGAGAGACGTATGAAGGCAAATTATTTAGAGCAAAATCTAATTTGGGCCTTAACACTTTGCTGTATTTTAACTGTGTGTGTGTGTGTGTGTGTGTGTGTGTGTGTGTGTGTGTGTGTGCATACAACATAGTCCTTTTGCAAGCTGGACCTGTTCAAATTGTGAATGATAAATGAATAATTATGACTATTGTTTCACTGTTTCATGGGGTCTCAATGCTTTGCTTAAGTCATTTCAGTTCTTATAAGATGTCTATGCCATTTTCTATACTTTTCATATGATGTGATCAATAGCTCATGCATCGAGGGCTTTTGCTGCAAGATTTTCGAACAAACAGTGAGTGGCAATTTGTGTGTGTGTGTGTGTGTGTGCATGTATGTGTGTGTGTGTGTGTGTGTGTGTGTGTGTGTGTGTGTGTGTGTGTGCGTGCGTGCGTGTGTGTGTGTGTGTACAGGTAGGGCTGTGTGATGAATGGAACTGACGCAGTGTTACCCAATGTGCCATTTAATTCCATTAAATTGTACATTCAGTGGAAAAGCTCATCAAAATGGTGTTATAATGTATTCCATTCATTTTGGGGTGTGGGTGAAGGGAAGGGGGGTGCCATGACCTTGTCTTGACCCCACCCAGAATAGGACATTTCCACAGAATGAAGTAATTAGCATATCCCCCTGAATGAAATTGTTATCTTTGCCCAGAATGCAGGGAGAAAATACTGCACTTCCATCAGGAACAAAGCAATGCTAAAGACAGGATTGTATTTTCTATCCACTTTTAAATGTTGTTTTCCATCCCCTGTGGTTGTGGTTAATGGTTCTGCTTTTTTAAGGAATGCAAAAAAGAAGATGAGATGATCTGGATTTGGAAGCAGATTATCGGTAGAACAACCAGACTGGGTTTTGCTTAGAACAGCCATAGCTGCCAAATGATTCTGGCTTGTGTGCATTGTTATCAGAGAATACATGCAAGCACAAAGTATCAAAGGAGGGTTTTTTTCTTGTTTTGGGAAAAATATAATGATGATTAACGCTGATATTTACTACACAGAATAATATTGTCACAACATAAACTAGAAATGACCTTTTTGTTATCAATGGAAATTGTAATACAATGAATCGTTCCCTCTGTGTGAGGTTGTCCAAGTTGTGGATCGTTTAAAGTGAACACCTAATTTGCCAAACTGAGACACAATTTGAATGTCAGCTGCTGTATTTCATAGCTGTGATTACTGACGTGCTGGAGCCGTTTCCAGAGCTTGGACATTCTCAGTTGTGGTAAAGACATCACTCTTTATATGTGGCTCTTGTAACCAAGACATCAGAGACTCAGGCCTGGGATATGGCATTATCCAAACTGTGACAGCTTCGGTGAGTCACAGCCCCCAAAAGCTGCCATTGAAATGTCTGCAGAAGTGATTCGCTCAAAATTCCTTTCCTGTCAT
The DNA here is from genome assembly GCA_022829145.1 of Albula goreensis. NCBI lineage: Eukaryota > Metazoa > Chordata > Actinopteri > Albuliformes > Albulidae > Albula > Albula goreensis. The sequence goes on along the minus strand of CM040745.1, from coordinate 4,533,452 downwards.
AATGCATTGGACATAGGTTTTTCTATCAAATTCAGTAACAAAAAAAAAAAAAAAAAAACATTTTGGAAGAACATGCAAAGTTGAAAAGTTGAGGAGAGACATATTGGCACCTCAAATTTTTCCATTTTTGGTTATGTTCATGTCCATTCAATGGTAAAAATTCACAGGAAAGGAAATTTCTTACCATGACACTGGACAATGTTAAAATAAATGAATGAAATTAATACAATAAACAATTATTGTTGGAAATGCTGACTTTAAAGTAACTGCAAAAATATGAGTGTGAAAAAATTGTCTCTTTTCCCTCCTTTGTTAATCTTCATTTACCAAACTAGCAGGAGCAGTGCTGATAGGGATGGCACTGATTTACTTAGCCAGTGCAATACACTTTAGGAAATGTAGTCCAGAATGTTTCAGGACTACATTGGAATTAAATGCTTTAGCAGGGCACGTATTTCCTAATTAAGTAGCTAAGTCCAGCTGTTGATGTTAAGAGGATTATGTTTTGCAACTCTCCGTTGGTTTCTGGTTTTGTATCTTGAAATATATGTATGTATGTTTATCAATGTGCTGAAAAAATAATCCGTTTTGCATACGATAATGTGAATCTAGTTTTGATTGAGGTTTTTAATATACTCTAACTCTATACTATAATTTTGATCACATTTTGGTTAAAGATCAAAATATAGAGCAAATAACTAGCTAATTTTAACTGTCAAAGTAATAGAATCTATTCAGTAAAATATAAAAATCTTAAATTAGATTTTGAGTCATGGGCTTCCAAATGTCTCAAAAATGATTGGGTCTAACTTTGTTGAGGCAACCATAGAGTTATTTCCTTCAGTTAACACATTATACTCCAGTGAGAAATACACTTGTCCTTTGATATTTTATAATACTTTATATTAATTTAGAGACACTCTTATAAAGAGTGATTTACAACACAAGCAGAAGGGCGTAGGTTGTAACTGAAGTGGCAATATACTCTAGAGAAAGGAGGTATAGTCCAAGAGACCAGAAATGTACCAAACAAATTCCACTGGGACTTGTGTTGGCTGGGGGAAATTTAATGATTGAGTAACAAAGAAATCAATTCAAGTCAATATGTGCAAAAAAAAAAAAAAAAAAAAAACTACGCTTCTGTAGTACAGACCTGTATTGGGGAAAGAATTGTCTGTCTCACATATGAGTGTTGTAGTGCTTCTCAGGCAGTTTCGGGGGGGGGGGGGGTTAAAGCACTTCTGGGGGAAGGATTATCATTGGTCCTAAGGGGACACCAATCAGTATGTGGGAGTGAGGGAACCATTTATACCCTGCCACCAGCCATCGGTCAATAAAGAATGCCGGTGGGACTCCATAATTAATTAATTATAATTTCTTTTAGTTAATTCATTCTAAAATGAGTATTTCCATTCTTAAATAATAATACAAAAAATAGGCTATAGCTGTCAAAGTATATGACAGGTGGTGCCAAAAGGATACATCTCGCTCGTGCTTTCTCATTGATGGATTGCAGAAGGGGATGGACCAGTGTTGGAGCCCTATTCTGTCAGTGACATTTTCGTTCTTCACTGCATAATACAGCAAGCCTATTCGACTGAATTCCTGGAGGGCTGTGAATCTGTGTCTCCAGGTATTTGCCTCTCGCACAAAATACCCAATTTCATTACTTAGTTTCCCACCTTTGTCCAGCAGGTGAACTAATTAGTGAAATCAGGTTGTTCTGTACAGGGCTGGAGAAGATACCTGCAGACACTGTGTCCCTCCAGGACTGGAGCTGAATAACCATGCTTTGAAGTGACTGAGATGCTGTGAGCATTTTAATGTTTATCTTTTTTCTTTCTTTTTTTTTTTAATTGAACCAATGTATAAAATGCTAAAGAGAATGACGCTAACATCTATTTTCTACATATATTCTGCTGTTTCTCAAGGATTATAAACATGTTTTTGTATAACAGGTTACCTGGTTAATTAAATATATAAATAAAGTGTCTGCAGAGTTATCTCACTGCTACTCATAGCAACTGGGTTTATGAGACTGTTGATGTGTTCTGTTACGTAATGGCTTTGTCATGTAATGAGATACATACACTCTTAGAAGAAAAACGTTCTTTCGAACACCTTTAAAGGTTTTTCATTTGTCCTTCTGGGGGAACCCTTAAAGGTTCTTCAAAATATTGATATCTTTAAGGGCTTATTTATATAACCCTCAGAATAGGGTTCTACAGATGACCCTTGATCAATATCCATATCAATGAAGAACAGTTATTGGTTAAGGATCCTTTATTTCTAAGAGTGTATATGTGATGTATGTGTGTTCATTTGATTCGCAAAAAGAAATGTGAAATAAGAAAGCAAGAAAGAAAGATGGATGAAATAAGCAGTTTGATGATTGTAATGTTAAAGAAAATGTAATATGGAAGGCCAATGATAAGCACTGCTGGCTCAGTGCTCAACATGCTAATCATAACATTTAACACAACCGCTCAAGGCAAGAAGAATGTTAAATGTTAGTTTTCATTTTTCCTTAACACTCTCTTATTGCAAGACTTTTTTTTTTCTTCTTGCAGTAGTAATTGTATTATGTCATTGTTCTCTCTAAGTGCTCACTTTTTTGTACACTGTAATGCATATTTAATAACATTCTTATAGATTCATTTGTGTTTAATACCATGTAATTTAAGCTGTGTGTAAACTGAGATTTATTTTATTTATTTAAATCATATCACAATCTTGATCATCACCTTCATCATCATCACACACACACCCACACACACACACGCACATACACAATGATTTTTACAAATAATGAACTACACATTGCAGCATCATACATTAATAGCACAGAGATATGTTGACACAATAAGAGCCCTTGTTGATTATGGGCTGTTGTTGAGAGTTTCGCCCATGTTTGATATAGTGGCAATGGCTTTGCTGAGAGCGAACAGGCTGCATGTTGTTTTTGTAAGTAGATTTGTTGAAACGCTGTAAAGCTGACAGTTACCACAGCGCGTTCTGTCACTGTAACCTTGCCCAGCTCCGGGCGAACGCTGGCGTTTATTATTATCGCTCCATACCTCCTCCGTGCGTGTGTTTTCTTTGCCCGCGTTCGGCCTGTGTCCATGTTACGCCCAGCCCGGCCTGGCACGGCCGTTTGATAAATGGAGACTGCAGCGTTACTGAATTGCCAGCCATGCCTCGCAACATCAGCCCAAAAAAAAGAAAAAAAGCAACAGAAAGGTTCAGGCAGAGATTCCCTGTAGCCCAGGAGTGGAGTAATTTAACTGCACCTCACCAGCTGTGGAACATGAGCCACCCCTTCAGAGAGCACAGAGCAGATCCACAACAGGCCCGCCACAGCCGGGAGGGACCCGAAGACACCACACCAGCATCCAAACCAGCCTGCTTTAGCACCCGCTCAGAGACAGAGCCCAAAACACACAAGCACAACAGCACCATTTCACATTATGACATGTTTTCGTTGAAGCACCATTACCCCCGAATACCCCTGAAGATACTGACATGCATTTAGCCTTAGAAGAGAGTCCGATTGATCTGTCCTGCTACTACTACTCCACTGCCTAGTACTTAACATTGAGAATAAATGTAGGCTCCATGCATTTATTTCATTTTATGTTTCCTATTTTTGGTGTATACTATATCACATGTGGTGCATTGACAAAATGGAAAAAAAAATAGATGGGGGAAGGTATTGTCTGCACTTTATTTCTAACTCTCTTTCGTCAGTCTGAGCTCTACTCCCATGTCAACTGGTTCAAAAGTCATATAATAAGAAGGAAGAAGAGTTTGACCTTCAAAAATGTAAACCTGTTTACTACTGTCATCAATGTGGCAATAACATAACCTTGTTGTTCGAGACTATTTATTTATTCATTCATTTATTTATTTATGCAGTTATTTACTTGTATTTTTGTGAAATGTATTCCCATGATAACGCTGATGATTGAATGGAAACACTATTTTTGAGCATGGGTAGGAACAGTGTGTGCAGACATAACAGGAGCCTGACTCAGCCTTCCTGAGTGTGGATCCTGGGTGAAAAAAGAGCTGATAACCGGGGATATCTCTGTTTATCTTTTTTTGTATATATCCTTAAAAAGATGGACCATTTCTGAAATGAATTTGCAGTGTTGTGGATATGCACCTGTCTCTGAGCTGACCACTGCATCCAGATTAAACTCACTGACATACATTATCCCTGGATTCATACGGACATCACCCAAGGTCATTTCTAATGCCCTTATATGACTATGCTACCTAAGATAGAACAGAAAAAATAGGAGAAAATATGCCAGGACAAATACTCCCATTCCGGCCTTACAGCTAAAATGTCTCTTTTCCAGACCACAGCATATATAACATTAACACTAAATACATTCAGACCATGTGCAGTATGGAAATCTCCTGAAATACCCCCAGTTCAGACATGTAGGGACCAATGAATCTCTGTATGTCGGAGCGTCTCAGCCAGTTTGTTTGTGTTATCCCTTTTCCTGGAGCTCTCAGAACACCAAGGGAGGCTGTGCATAACTTAGTCTGAAGGCTGTGCAAGGAGGAGGTGGGAGAAGACACTGCGTCTTAGATGGGTCCTGATAGAGCAGTGGATGAGGGCTGAGAATTCATTTCCTCCTCCTCTCCGCTAGATGTTGTCTGTAAATGTAGATATTAAAAAAGGCTCGGTGAAAACAAAACAAACACTGAACACAACATAATAAATATAAATAAATAAAAACACTCTTTTTTTCATAACATGCTTTTACTTTATTTGTAAACAATAATGCAAAGATGATATTCCAAACCATATAGGCATCAGATAGAGCAGGGTCTATATTTGAGGTATTTTTATACTGCTGGATAATCTTACAGATTTTAACTGATTATGACATGAAGATGAAGATATGTGTTTGTTGTATGTAGGACATTTGATATGTCATGTCTCTGCAGGGTATATTATATTCATTCTGTTTTTGTTTGCTTGTTGTCATGCCGTATCCGATGTTATTGTTCTTTGTAAGTATATGGTTCACAGTGTTGGGCAGTTCACCTTAGTGACTGAGGGGGAGTCTAAAATCAGCACTTTTTTTTTTTTTTTTTCTGGTCTCATGGCAACTGTGATGAGATCTATGTGAAACGAGCGTGGGCGCGCTGTAATCTTTTGCAAGCAGATTGTTTCACGAGTGTGCCCGTTTTCCAGAACACGTCAGAGAACCAACCTTGTTTTCACCGATCGGGATGCAGACTGGAGACACAGAGAAAGACATTACAGACTCAGAAAGATTCTGCCGAGACAATAGGTGATTCCGCTGCTGAACTGGGGGCGGGGGGGTGTATTTGATTTCACCTCTAGGATAATTTGTCCTTGACATTGTGGGAAACAAATTAACAATTATTGTTATTTCTCTGTGTTAATCCACATGCTATGTTTGCTCAACAAAGATCATGCCTTTAAGGTCATGCCCTTCAAAAATTATATGTATGTACCAATTGTATTCATGAATTGCATACATACATCAATGAGTAGCCCATGCTAAAATTCCTTCTTCAATGTTAGGCCAAAATATCTTATCTTGTCTGGCCCTTAACTATTGGCCTAATTAGGTTTTTACTCCAAGGTGACATCACTTTGGAGATGTGCTTTTCCCATTGGTCCTTTCCTGATTCTGACCAATCACAGCATCATGGAGATCTACTGCCACCAGTCAGATTACAGGAGGCCCGGGGCAAAAAAAATCTGAAGGCCCACCTGAGTCAGCCTGCAGTTTTTATGGTGGTGTTGCTTCATGGTCCAAGTCAGATAACTGACATGACAGTGAAAGTATGAGAATATTTTGGCCATGTAAGCATACATTTTCTTACTTCAGTCTAAAATAATTTCTCATGTTTTCCTATCTTGGGTATAATGCAGGTGTGAGTAAAAAAAAAAAAAAAAATTGAGTAAAATAGTAGATTAGTGGTAGATTTTGATTGGGCAGGCTTTCAACCCTTTACAAAATTGCAGATACAGATACAAGATGAGGACAACAATGGTTATTTTATAAATAATCTGTTGGGTGATATAGTACTCTGATTGAGAATGAGAAGAAGACATTCCAAATGACATTTGCTCATCTCTATCAAAATAGAAAATACTCAAAACTCAATAACAAATCTATTTTTCACTGAATAGTCTATGCCCTTAAAGACGCTGAGTGTTGATTGGGCCTCCCATGAATACCTCAGCAGTTTCTTCCTCTGTTATGTCACAATAGAAGGATCTGGCAGTAAGACCCTCAGCCTCAGTGCTGTTTCCCATAATCCTCTGCAGCTCTGGTCTTTGGTGTGAGCCCTGCACTGCTCCAGTGTCTTCCTGTTGTTAAGAGAATAATGTGGCCCTTGTTTGTGAATATACCTGCTCATTGAGAACCTTTGTTCAGTGGTCAATCTAAATATGCAGTTATACAGGCCATTACTCCCCACAGTAGATACCTTTACCATTCAGAGTGGGCACTTATTGGCCAATTCAAGGGGGGAAAAAAGAAAGTTGAAAGCATTACAATATGTTGGCCATTTCAGAAAAAAATATGAAATATGTTTCAAGGTATGGAAGGTTCGATGCATAGGCCATCCCATTCACTATGTTACCCTCACTACATCAAAATGAGTTTTTTTTTCCCCCTGAATTATAAATGTGAATGAATATCAAAGATTGTAGTGATTTACAATAATTATGTGTAATTATATGTTCCAGCATTTCAATAACAGAGTAACTATGTGATAAACAATATGACCACTGCATATAGAGGATAATATATCATATATCATGTCAGGAATGTTACTCAGTCTGAGTGAAATGCAGTAATAACCAATGTTAGAGAGTTCAGTTCTTTATTCAATTAAGTTCTTTTATTCTTGGTTTACATATGATTATTCGGAATGAAACATGCTCTGTGAAGTGTCAACATTGTTCCAATAACAGTTATTTTCATAAACCGCACATATTCATGCAAGCATACCCTCTGTGCCTGGCTGCGACTGTGAGCTGTGCACAAGAAGAAATCGTTTGTGAAGCAGTGCTGTGATTTATTATGTGTGTTTAAAAGGGAAGCAGCTGGTGAGCGAGGAACGGCAAGAGCTGGAGAACTCACCGATCAGCTGATCATGGGCGCCTTCCAGGTTTCCATGATTAACAAGCTTTCCACTTTCGGTCAGCGTCACTCGTACGCAACGCGTTCCTTTTCACTTCATTCTGCCTAATGCCTTTGAGCACCCCATATTAAATCTTTATAATAATGACATCGCTGCATTGTGAAAGACAAAACCCCAACCTCGTGTTATTCTTTTACTAAATGAGGAACATTGTTGGAGAAGTCGAAGACTGTTTTAGTGATTGTTACACTAATTATTCTTTAAAACATGCATCATCAATAACCAAATAACTAATCACATTTAATTTATAATTCATCTTTATTTGAACAAGGCAAAACATTAAAATGCAATGAAGTCACTACGGTAACCCACTGTTTGCTGAACACATGGCTATTTTGCCAAAACTAATCAAAAACAGGGTATCAAATATTCAGAATGACCAGTCCTGCCCCAGGAGAAAGATCTCTGCCATGACTACATGCTGCTTGGCAGCTGCGATCGGAAAGAATCAGACCGTAGCAGAATAGCATTAGTACAATATCATTTCCATCAGTTTCATAGCCACCTGCTTTTTTTTCCTAAATGTTTCCTCTTTGTCCCCACCTGAACTGTGAGAGTGTCGTGATCCAACCTAAACCTCTAGCGCAATCTCATCAGAAAGTGTTCCATACATGCCTCCTGTAGAGTCACACTAAACACACTCACCTCCAGGTATTGTTGGAGGAGTGACGCTCATGAACAAAAAATGGTTTTGGGCCTACCACATGGTATCACGTGATTGGTTAAAACAAGTAAATTAAGTCAATGAATAACTGCTGAGTGCAGCTCCACCCTAATAGGATTCATGAAACATCTTTTCAATGATCACTACCTCCAGGCACATGACTGGTCAACGTAGGGCTCTAGAGAGCGACGGTTTTCACCAGCTTTTCCATGTTTTTCTTTCCTAAAGCGAGTCTGAGCCTGTCATTGGCCAGCTCTTATTTTTCCCCTCTCACCTCTCACATTTAATCTGCCCTCTGGGTTTAAATGCCTTCAGTGTAAACACACTCTGACAAAATGATGATCGTGGCATTTGGATGCTGCCCATTCATGTGTTTCTGATGAGCGCTGATGATTATATTTAATTTTCAGTATTTGCTGATTAATGCTGAATATAACTGACAGGGTCTGTCAGCATTGATACTTCAGATAAGCCTCACCCATAATCTGTTCAATTATGCATTTCAAAGGGCTGTGTTGGGCCAAGCTATCCTTTACCATCATTGATTCCATATATATTTTAATATTATTTTATTATTTATTTGTGTGAGAGGAAGATTTCAGAGGCTGAGAGTGTGAGATTGTGAAATGTGCTGAAAACTGCAGAAGTTCTGCCTTACATAAAAAAATATATATATGAAATAATACACTGCAGTATTATTGCACTTGAAGTATTACTGCTAATCTGCAGATGGACATGAATAATTGTATACTATTATAAATGTGGTTCGATAAACTTAGTCATATAAACATTTCCTGTTCCCAGCTGTTTAAAATGGTGGTGGATCTGTTATGTCGCAAGAAGCCGTCTTTTGGAGGGTCACTGTGTCCAGCTGTTACTCTGCAAAGCTGAAGCGTGGCCATGGGATAAACAGGTCATTTCAAGTCTTCAAGAGTTCATCCTCTTGTGAAGAAATTTTGGTTCTTCAAGATGTTCCCTTATTCCATGATATGATAACACCCCCATACACACATATTCAAGAGTGGTTTCATACACTACCCCCCACCAAAATCATCTTGCAGAGAATTGGAGGCTTTGCTTCTGTAAGAATGGTCAAACAATTGCTAGATAATAGTTCAAAACATGTTTGACAGCCTTCCAAGAGGGCCCGAGGCTGTTCTGAAGGCAACTTCTTACTAGGTTAATAAATATTCATATATTTTGTTTCCATTATTTTGTCTTTCCCCATCTTGATAAAATATTCCATTCATAATGTACCGGAATATATTTAGTTTCTGTACGGGTGTTGTGTTGATGCAGTGCAGGGGGTGTGAAGCTGTCATTACAGCTAATGAGCGTTCTGCATCATTATGCTGTTTCTACGATCCCACACTACTGCTACCGGGTTCTCCATTATAAAGCAAGGGCATTTCGGGTGAGTTATGCTTTTTGACTGCTTGCAGATGGGGAGAATAAGGCATGCCTGGCACATGGTTTTCATTGTGATCCAATGTATAATGTATCAGAAGCCAAGCCAACGATACGGGACTTATTCTGACGTACAGGTGTTTGGTGTGATGTATACACATCTGGTTGTGAATGGGTTTCATGTGTGACATCGTAATGTCTTCTTTCCCCATTCTCTCCCCACATGTCAGGTCCGCCCGTGTGGGATCTCACCCATGTAAATGTTGTTTTAGTGTCTCTGGAGTTGGTAAACACTGAGGACCATATTTGCTGATGGAGGAATAAAAATCCAGGTATGCCAGTCTGTCTCATGACACATTGTGTGTTGCTCTCATTGTGAAATATTTATTGAGGTAATTATGCAAATGAATGAAGCATCAAACTGTCACATGAAATATAACTCTCTGGGACTGCTGTGTGGCTTATTCCGTTAAGGCACTGCTTCAGTGTGTGGATGGACCCCACGGTCTGCATCCTGTTAAGGCACTGTTCCAGTGTGTGGTTGGCCCCCACAGTCTGCATCCTGTTAAAGCACTGTTCCAGTGTGTGGATGGGCCCCACAGTCTGCATCCTGTTAAGGCACTGTTCCAGTGTGTGGATGGGCCCCACAGTCTGCATCCTGTTAAGGCACTGTTTCAGTGTGTGGATGGGTCCCACAGTCTGCATCCTGTTAAGGCACTGTTCCAGTGTGTGGATGGGCCCTACAGTCTGCATCCTGTTAAGGCACTGTTCCAGTGTGTGGATGGGTCCCACGGTCTGCATCCTGTTAGGGCACTGTTCCAGTGTGTGGATGGGCCCCACAGTCTGTGTCCTGTTAAGGCACTGTTCCAGTGTGTGGATGGGCCCCAAAGTTTGTATCCTGTTAAGGAACTGTTCCAGTGTGTGGATGGGCCCCACAGTCAGCATCCTGTTAAGGCACTGTTCCAGTTTGTACACCATCATTGGTGTACACTAAATCAGCAATTCACTGATGCTCTTTCCATTTTTGGTTCAATGAAACCTCACTTCCCATTACTTCTTTTCACCAAGAATTTAAATTTCACTAGAATTTAAAAATCATTACTAATTTCAAAAAATAAAGTCATATTTTATATGAAACTTATTAATGAGACATCTGTTCCAATATCTTGAAACAAGTAAATAAATCACATTAACTGTATGACAACAGCCTGAATTTACTTAGATTTAGTAATTAGGGGCTGTATCCTCTCAGAGTAAGAATGCTAATTTTGATCGGTTTGGTCAATTCATCGATGATAGCTCAGGTTAGGAAATGACCAAAGAAAACTCGATCAGATCAGCACAATATTTCCTCAGTGATACCACCGTTTGAGAAAAAAAAATAAATAAATAACCCAGATTGCTGAGTACCTTTAGGTTCTCCCTCACATTCTCTTTTCCATGTCCTCCCCATAATGCAGTGCTTACACCTGGTCTTCAGATACCTTAACCACGGCGCTCTTTCATGCCTCCGGTAGGTGCTGGAAGTTTTGATGAATTCCGCTGGGGCTCGTCGGGTTATGATTTGCATTAGTACACCCTGCACATATTTCCAGGCCCTGCTTCAGAGTGGTCCTGATTGCATATGTATGAGACCCTGATCAGAGCCTGAAAACACAAATCCACTCCTCTCTGATGCTTAATACATGCAAATACCATCACACATGTTTGGTAAATATTCTGGGTCACACTTTCCCAAATTTAGAGTCATATCCTTCTAAATGACTACTTTTGTACTGAGTTTATCAGCATTTTTTTCTCAAGCACAAAGAACCTAAACACAGACTGGAACATTTTAAACATCTTTTTACTTCTGAAACCTTTTTAATGTTCTTTTACATACTTATCTATCCACTACTTAATTTCAGACTTGTTTCAATCGCCAAGGCCATATTAATTAAACTGTATAAACTTTTAAACAAAATTTAAACAGTAAAAATATTTAAAACTTTTAAAGTATATCTATAGAAGTATGCAGTAATTCATTCACAGTTGAGATATGATAACAAGGTGGTAGGATGTAATCTAGCTGTTGCCGTTTTCAAAGTTTCTTCATCTTTTACTGCATATATTCATGTAAATTATGACAGATTTAGCTCTGTCATCCAGGCCGAGTGCTCTGGGGTGGGCCTGTGCATTACAGCAGGAAAAAATAGGATCTGCAAGCCGTACCTGCAATCTGCTGATGCATAAAAAAAACGGCCATTGCACATCACAAAAGGATCAATGCAAGAAATGAAGATGGCAAGACTGACAAACAAAACTGTAAATGTACTGCAAGCAAGGAAAGTAAGAAAAAAAATGTTTAAGTGATAGACTGCTTCAGCTGCATTCAGAGTATCCTAACAGGACATACTGGTAACCAGCAATTCTGACACAACATCTGAAGGTAAACTATATCAAGGAATGTATGAGCACCCATAGTATGTTGAGAGCATTGCAACTTTCGCTAAGGCTACAAATGCCTTCTTGCAAGCTAAATATATTACATCAATTAGCCATTGACTTGCAGGTATGTTAACATTTATGGAATTCAATTTACATCTCAAATATTGGAATTCATTTAATACAATATAAACCTGCATATCTGAAAATGATCAGATTAACCCATCACATAGGAAAAGTCACCAATGAGACGGGTTTGCGTTTAATCTATGTGATTCATAAGATTTATATATATATATATATATATATATATATATATACTTTTTTCAGTGCAAAAATAATAGAACAGTATGCGTTCTTGCCATTGCATTAATATATTAATTACTTAATGTAGCACATTAAATTATTCATAAAATTACATTCTGATTTTCAGTATGTATTTATTTGTATTTATTTTCTCTTTCCTTTGTATATCATTCATGTTAATCTGGAGGCTTTTAAGACCTTTTTTTTTTACTTATTTATTTTATTCCACATTGCAGATTCTACTTTGCTGAAGAATCTTACTATGACAGAGAACAACAGGAGGGACGTTAGCTAAAATATTAACGAAACACACTCTGCTGAATGTGAATTATTTAAGCGAGAGCCATGGAATTACAAAGGCTTTTGTGCTAAACACAGAAAAAGAGACCCTGAATGTAAGACAGGGGAACGCCGAGGAGGCCGGTGGGCTGGCTGAGGGCCCGAAGACCGCAGAGACGCACACTTCCTTTAATGTACATTCATCTGATTGGTCACGCTTGACCAGAGCTCCGTTTTTGCGATGTCTCTCAGTCATTACTCTCCATGCACAGCGATACGGATGAGGCAGAAAGCTCTCAGTGTCTTCTAAGGATCCCGTTGCCAAGGGGAAAAGATTGATTTTGGGGCTTTTTTTTCATTCAATTACCCCTTTTGCAGCATCCAGCATTTTGTACAAAAAAAAAAAAAAAAAAAAAAAAGTTTAGATCCTTGGTGAGCCCTGTGTTCTACTCCTGAGTCCAGTGAGGACCCTCCGTAGGTAATTCGTTAATTTTTGGGGTACACCTCGATGGACGCCGTGCTAATTTGGGAGGATGTCCAGGGACATTCTTTTCCCTTTTTTCTCCCCAGCTTTGGCACTTCTGTAGAGAAACGTCTTTGTTCCAGACATCAAAGGCGACGCAAAACAACAAAACTGCGGATGGCGTAGCCTTGCTGTAAATCTCAGCACACATTACACAGGTGTTAAAGGGAAGTGAGTGAGTGGAACTGACACTCACTGTGATTCAGAGAGCTGGAGGCTGGCACGCCGCACGATTTCTGAAACAAAGATTTGTAACTGAGTACGTGGCCCTACCTCAGCACAGAGTAAGTATTTCTAGGCTGTGTATGTGCCACCCCATAGTCAGTAAGCCTTTCTTAGGCGGCTCTACAGCACTTGCTCCACTGCAGGACCCATAACTTCCCCAACTGCTCACTGTTTCTCTCCATTTCTTCTGTCCGAACTGCCAGTGGTGGCAGCAGTTTTCTGATTGATGAAATACATCCATGTGCTCTTGACATAGTTTAGGAAATTGCTCGGTTCTGCTCCTGTCCCATTTTGTTGTTTCACTTTCTGGGCCGATCATTGTGGATCTTTCTGATTTACAATATTCACTCAGAGACAAGACCAGATTTCATCTGCCCAGTATATCAATGTGCCAGGACTTGAGATGATATCGGACACCGAACAAGAACATGCATGTTTCACAGCTGCCCAGTATTCTAGAAAGTTCTTGTATACAGTGGACCCAAAAGACCTCAGGTTTCTGTTCAAGAGATTTAGTAGAGGCGACAGTTGCAGTTAAATTGAGGTGACGTGGAGGAGCAGCGGATCTGGATATCACAGCCTCTCTATCCAACTTCCGTGAGCATAAATAAGAACACATGCCCCCTGACCTGCGGGCGTCTGCAGAAGTGAAGCCTCATATCCTGCCCTGCTCAAATCAGATGCTGGAGATCAGAGCCACACCAACCCAGCTCCCCAGTGCTAGCACAGAGCCACACCAACACCACTACCCAGTGCTAACACAGAGCCACACCAGCTAAGGTCCCCAGTGCTAACACAGAGCCACACCAGCTAACAACCCTAGTGCTAACACAGAGCCACACCAGCTCAGCTCCCCAGTGCTAACACAGAGCCACACCAGCTAAGGTCCCCAGTGCTAACACAGAGCCAAACTAGGTCAGTTCCCCAGTGCTAACACAGAGCCACACCAACTCAGGTCCCCAGTGCTAACACAGAGCCACACCAACACAAATACCCAGTGCTAACACAGAGCCACACCAGCTAAGGTCCCCAGTGCTAACACAGAGCCAAACAACACAGTTCCCCAGTGCTAACACAGAGCCACACCAACACAACTACCCAGTGCTAACACAGAGCCACATCAGCTAAGGTCCCAGGTGCCAACACAGAGCCAAACTAGCTCAGTTCCCCAGTGCTAACACAGAGCCACACCAACTCAGCTCCCCAGTGCTAACACAGAGCTCCAACAGCTCCAGTGCTAATATAGAGCTACACCAGCTCATCTCCCCAGTGCTAGCACATACCCACACCAGCTCAGCTCCCCGATGCAAGCACAGAGCCACCCCAGCTCAGCTCCCCTGTGCTAACACAGAGCTACACCAGCTACGGTCCCCAGTGCTAACACAGAGCCACACCAGCTCAGTTCCCCAGTGCTAACACAGAGCCACACCAGCTCAGTTCCCCAGTGCTAACACAGAGCCACACCAACACAACTACCCAGTGCTAACACAGAGCTACACCAGCTAAGCTCCCCAGCGCTACTACAGAGCCACACCAGCTCAGCTTCCCTGTGCTAATACAGAGCTACACCAGCTAAGCTCCCCAGCACTAATACAGACCCACACCAGCTAAGCACCCCAGTGCTAACACAGAGCTACACCAGTTTAGCACCCCAGTGCTAACACAGAGCCACACCAGCTTACCACCCCAGTGCTAACACAGAAGTCCACCGAGAAAGCGTCACATCCCCAGCTTAGTATCGCAGTCGAAAGAAAACATAACTAAACAAATAAACATACATATTATTGGGTTTTATAAGTGGTGCAAGTTAAATCACAGCATGAATGAAGACCAAAAAAAGAGAAGAAATGATTACTGAAATTATTATTGACTTTAGGAAGGTTAAACAGTAAATGGATCCAGTGGACATACACGAAGCAGTGACAGACACACGGGAAGAATATATATACTTGAACACTACCGTATATTCTAAGCTGGTCTTCACACCCAACACCCAAAGGATATACAAGAGAGGTCAAGAGAGATTGTGCTTTCCTGTGAAAGCTAAGAGAGTAAAATGCGATCAAATTCATGTCACTGTTTCACACATTCTTCATTCAGAGTATGCTTCAAGCAGCTGTCCATCACTAACCAGAACTGAACAAAATGGTAAGTGAAGCTAGAAACACCGGTGGGAAGCAGTTTGAGAGGTACTTTCAGTGACTATGTTTCAATGATTAGGAGTCGAGATTTTAAACAGGCACATTAACACTGAAAACTGAAGATACCCACAACATTCATTTCTTTCTGCACCATCACTGGGCTTGTGGGGTTAAAAAAATTGTGTTTAAAGTGACAAATGTTTGATGAATACACTCTCAAGCTCGAACCCTTTTACCCCATCTTGTAGTGGACATAATGAAGATTATTTTTTATAAAAGTGCATATGACTTGGGCTTTAAATTGTTTTTTTTTTTTTTTTTTTTTTTACTTTTGGGGAGGTAGAGAATAGAAAACTCAAAACATGGAAAATGTTTTCCTTTCATTCGAAAATTGAATTGCATGTGTCCTTAAACAGACTGAAGTCTGTGTGACTGAATTGCATATTCCCTTCAGTGTGCCTGATTGAATCTAGAACATAATAAATAAATTAATTCATTAACACAAGTGCTTCTTTTTTCTGGGTCAGGATGTTTTTATATGTAAATACCCAGTAACCAAAATCCCTTTGCTGTCAAGAGTGCCCCATTCGAGCCTTCGGTGATGTGAAAGAAAACCTTGTAGATGCTCGGTGTGGGAAGAATAACCTGAAACTGACTTCTTAATTCTTACATAATAGGCACCCTTTCACCGAGTGTTCTGCCAGGCAAGTGAACCAGCAACCTTGCCAGACTGCTGAGTGTATGCTTTCAGGCTGTGACTAGGGGAAACAGCCAGGCAAACTGCTGAGCGAGCCCCAATGCAAGGGGCTCCCTCTGTGCCCCCTGCTACAGTAATGACACTTTACCACTAGGGGGCAGAAAGCCAAGCGCAGTGGTCGCAGCCGCTGGGACGTGTCTGCTTAGTTGTTGAAGGGAACTTTACATTCCGTCATTTAAAATGTGATCGATTTAAATATCTTGGATACAAAATGGATACAAATACAGTCGGCCTGCCTTATCCATGAGTTTGCCATCCATGGTTTTCACCAACCACGGTTTGACAATATTTTCAGAAGAAATTCAGAATATTGTCAAAAAAGAACATTTGAAATTCACGCGCGCAGCGTATGCTAGAATATTGTCGTCAATATGATCTACGTGGGTTTTAGTAGTTCAGTAGTATATATAGGTGGGGTTTCAAGTTATGAACACGTATAGGGTAAAATTACATCATTTTATATGTGTTCTAAGCATTGGCGGTTTTTGCACATCCACGGGGGTCCTGGAATCCTATACCCGTGGATAATGCAGGCCGACTGTATACACAAGTATCACAACAATGTAGTATTATGTTTGGAAATATACATGTTTCATTGCATCCCTTTCATAAATTATTTGGGTAATGTAGTATCTATGCATTTATCCAGTGTTCATGCAAACATGCTGCAGTCTTAATGCACATCCCGTATATTACATCACTCAAAGTGCATTACACAACAAACACTGTATATTTCATAACATGGCTGCATATTCTGAGCCCAGTCAGAGGGCAGGATTGTAAACATGGCATCCAGAGACTGCCGGGGTGGCACAGGGCATCTTTAAAAAGACAGATTGGGGGTAACGGGCAAGCCCAGTGCATCAGTCGCTCTGCACTACAGAAATCAGAATGATTTCCACCTACGCTAGACATGGCTCCTTACTTACCGTATTGATCCTGCCTCTTCCCAGGGATGTAATGACACTGTCAGGGCGGACTCTTCGGCATGCAGCTACAAGCTTGGACCAGACGTTTCCCAAGACCTTCTCAGACCCCGCGTCCCGTATCAGATTGTGGAAGTGAGAATAATTACTCTCATTGCAACCAATAGCAAAAGGGCCCATCGTGGTGCTAATTTTCACCTGTCAAGGCCCGACTGTTGGATCTGTCATTTCCATATATAACAGAGTGTACCATGTATAGGCTGCACAGTCAGTAGTACCTTGGTTTTTTTTTTTTCTTTCCCATATAATAAAAACAATTTGTTACATTTTAATGCTATGCTTGGTGATCTGCCATCTGCACAATTCCTTTCCATTGTCCAATTCCACAATGTCTCAGCACTCTTATTTCTTTGCAGATAATCCAGTGAATGTAACATAAATACATAAATACATAAAACAAAAGAAATAATAACACTATATTGAAAATATGGTATCTTCCACAAAGCATTTTTTTAAGAAATTGAAAGAGAGATGTCTGTCTGGCTTTTCAGTGTAGCATTAGGGTTAGGTTGTGTAACAGGGAGGGCACTGTCATCACACCCTATAGCAAAGTACCTCACCTGGATCACTCTGTCAAATGTCCAGGTGCACAAACAAGAACACATGGAATGCAAGTTAATAAGGCATCTAACATAAATGAAAGAAACTGTTAAAAACATTTAATTATGACACAAATACAATCATATCTATGCTTTGGAGCTGATGACTCGCCGGTATTCAATGATTCTTGGAAATGTGCATTTTAGCGTGCAGGTCAGTTATGATTCACTGATCATTATTGACATTATTAATTTTTTATGCACATTCCAGGTAACACTAGGAAACAGTTTTCTTCCCCTGTCACAATTTCCTCATCCGGGCCAGTGTTTGAAGGCTTCAGGCTGTTTAGTATAACAAGCAGGCCAGTCTCCCCATATCTCTGCATTGTTAAGTTTAGCCTGCGCAAGCAAAGTGTATAATTATCAAATAATTGCCTGTCAGTGGAATTTCGTTATCACATTCAGGTTGTCAATAAAACTGGATGGATTCAAAATTGGGGAGAATGCAGGTCGTATCAAGCGATCAGGATGGATTCTTCAGTGTTTGTTTGTTTGTTTAAGGTCCCAGTAGGTAATCCCGCACGTCTCTTTCAGTTTCCAAGATGTGGTAAAACACTCGCTGTGTCGCCAGGCGCCAGAGGGCTCATAGCAGCTCTCTCTCGCTCTGTGGCTCCCCTTGTCCATTAAAAACACAGTCCCAGCTAACTGAGAGAGGCACTATCTGATGGAGTAGAATTGAGCATCTTTCTAAATTATAGGACATGTCTTGCCAGATTTTATTTTTAAAATGTATCTCTATGGTTATTTTCTGTCATTCCCAAACCCTGTCCATACATACATGCAGCCTTTTTGCAAAGCATGATGGTCCATTTCTATTGAGGGTCATGTGTGACTAACAGCTCAGCATTGTGGAAAAGTCGATCTGACAATTTACAGCCTCGAGACCTGACCATAGAAGCTCCTCACCTGCCATTTCTCAGAGAGACTGGCAATGATTCAATC
This sequence comes from Albula goreensis, assembly GCA_022829145.1. Classification (NCBI taxonomy): domain Eukaryota; kingdom Metazoa; phylum Chordata; class Actinopteri; order Albuliformes; family Albulidae; genus Albula; species Albula goreensis. Next base: position 4,514,993 of record CM040745.1, on the reverse strand, counting down.
AGCGTTTTCCTCAACTTTGGCCCTCTTTTCTTGTAAAGGAAAAAAAAAATATAAAAGCACAACACTTTTATTCAGCTGTGATCCAAAGTTAAGGGCAAATGTTGATTGAATCCCAGCCAGTGTCTCATGTCCAACCTGGGAAAGTGGCAAAAGAGGATTTGGATTTCGGATTTAGTCAAATTTATACTTTTCAGTGCTTCTAAACTCAGAAATGACATAGCAGGTATTTAGTCAAGCATACTTATTAAAATCTGTATGAACATGTGTACATATGAAAGTGTGTGCGTGTTTGTGTGCATGTGTATGTGTGTGTGTGTGTGTGTGTGTGTGTGTGTGTGTGTGTGTGTGTGTGTGTGTGTGTGTGTGTGTAAGTGTATGAGTGTATGCATGAGTGTATGATGTGTGTATGTGTTCATATATATTCATGTATAAATGAATGATATAACTCTCCTGTTTCTAAACTCACAGGTCTTGAGAAAAGACAAAAAAACAGTAATGCAGTGGTGCATGGTGCAGAGAGGGTGGGGTTTTTCCGCTAGCTCTGGTGGCAGAGCGGAGCGGCGGCAGACAGGAGGAGCAGTTGTGCGGGGAAGGTTCTGCAGCTGCGGAGAGCAGATTAAAGCAGCAGGGGAGGATGAGGCCCGACCAGCCGGCACATCAACCGCGGAATCTCAGCATCCGCGCGCGTCCGACACCTGGAGCTGCTGCCGCGCACCTGTGTATGCTAATATCCGTCACGGCAAATTACAGCCCCCGCGCGGCGTGCGATCGCTCGTGTCTCTGCTCCCACGGAACCGACGCCGGGGCCGACTCTGCCGGGCCTGCCGCTGCGACGGCTCACGATTCCGCTGCGACGGAACCCTGAGCCAAAACACAAACGCAACGTTTCCTTGGTTACCACGTGGACCAGATTTAGGATCTTAAAGTGCAGTGAGCAGGCCTAATTAACAAAGTTTGCACTGTGAAACCCTGATTTTATGTGCACCGATTTAACGTGTTTGTGTTTTGATTTCTATTGTGACAACAGTGACTTATTCATGGAATTCTCTAATTCACAATTCATAACTTACCTGCCAGAAGGTAAACGTGCAAAAACTCGGTCAGATGGTGAAAATGGGGTGTTTTAGAATGTTAGGTCAACATTGGGCCAGTTTGAACGCTAACTTTCTTGAACACTGATTTAGCACATCCTCTTTTCATGGACCTCTACAATAGCGTTACAGTGAGGCCACACTGTATTTAAATAAGCTACAGGAAATGGGGAGCAATGACAGCAATGGGAGTTGGGGGTGGATGCTACATATTCAGAGCCTGGTTAGTAATTTAGCCATTCATTTAACAGGTTGTTAACATCTTGGTATGGTACATCATACACACATTTTTACTAAAAGCCATGTAGATATCATGCTCAAATATGTAAAGGAAAATGACAACAATTAACATAGAGCCAGGCCTCTCAGCTGTGTGGATTGTTTGACATGTTGTATTGACATGTTGTGTGGTACATGATCTTCAGTCAATAGGAGCTATTCAAATAGAAACACATAAGTCCTGAAAAAAAAAAACAACAAAAGGATCGCAATCTTAGAGTTTGCCCAATGAAACTTAAAGTAGCCAACATTCAGTCTACTTTTTAAAGCTTCTGCTCAAGTAATTTTCAACATTACACAAATATTCAACTTCCAAATGAAGCACATGGCTGAGTGACTCAGATAAAATGTACCAGGAGGTAATTTGGCATGCTACTTCGCTCATGCTACCTGCAGGGGTATAGAGTCTCATTATGTTAGGAAACTGATGCTAACCATACTAGCCGCTGGTGGATATTCTGTTCCTGTTGACAGAAAATTTGCTGAAAACACACGTTTAGATCTGTAGTACATTGTACTGAAGAGAAAGAAAGAGAATTATCAGCACAACAGCACAAACCCAAAAATGCATACATACGAAGCATGAGCAGTTTTCACAATCTGCGAGTTTTATCATGCAATCAAATTATTTTGGTCCTGTAAAGCCATCGTCAGTTTTTTTTTCTTTTTCTTCCTCTTCTTCCTCCAACCCCATGTCTCTCTCCCTGTCTCAGTTTCTGCTGTGATCTCATTTTCACCGTTTCACACCACCTGTGCTCCTGTCGGCCAGTGTGAGGCAGGTGGGGCCATGATCAGGGCAATGGGCCTCTCCAGGCTGCAGCGGGCTGGTTCCAGGCACAGCTCAGCTTCACTGCTGTGGAGGAGACACTGAGAGAGAAAGCCCTGTTCCAAGACAGACAGACAGGCAGACAGACAGACAGACAGATAAGTGGATAGATAGATAAATGGATAGCTGCAGGTTTTATCCCCAGGTAGGGCGCTGCTTCTTCACTTCAACTAAATTGTTTCAGTAACTATCGCGCTGTATAAATACATACTGTATGGAAATGTAAGCAGTGAAAGACTCTCTGGATAAGCCCACTAAATGTAAATACATACATTCCACTGTTAAATGAGCATCACTGTTTTTATTGTCCAGTTTGCTCAATTACATTGATCAGGTTTATTCGGTATAAGTGATATACAGGCAAGGCTACTGTGCTAAGGAATATTTTTTATGATATTTTATGCATTTTTTAGGCATTTAATCTTTTTTTAGGGGCCAGGCAGACCCCCCAATGGTCAGCGAATCAGCAAATGCCTGAACTAATAAATGAAGTCTAAGGCCAGAGGAGATATGAATGAATAATAATAATAATATTAAAAACCCTGCTTTTGTCCCAGAGTGGGAGAGCTGGTGACTGACTCCTTTTTGTCATGATATTAAGTCAAGCATTTCTGTGCGGCAAAAACACAGAACCCATTAATCTCTTCATCCGGAGCAAAGGGCAGTTTGGTGATTCAGAATGATGGGAGCTGACCCAGCTCTGGCATGTCTTCTCCTCCAATGTCACCTTGTTTCTGCACATCCTGCAGACCGGATGGATTAGATGAATTAAGAGACAGGTAAATTATTCAGAAAGACATGCAAAGTTCCGCCCGGCACCGAGTCCCGAGGGACAGCAGCAAGCCTGTTAAACAATGACACCTTGTCAGTCAAAAAGAGCATGGACGAGTGCGACAATGAATCTCCCAGAATTCACACCGTCCCAGTCAAGAGCTGTCACTCAAAAGACACACAAAACAAAACAAACACGATGCTGGAATCCTGACACTCATGACAATAAGCCTGAAAAAAACCCTGCCAGGTGCCACAGTGGCAGATTCGGGTTGCATACGTAAAAAGCAGACGGCCATTGTGCGGAATTCAATTTGCAATTTTATAGGCGGGCGCTACTTGGAGAACACTTAAAAAAAAAAAAAAAAAAGAATTCCACATCCCACAAAACATAATTACAGGGAGGGATTTTGATATAATCTCAGTAACCATTTCAATTTAGTAAAATGTCATGAGAGGAGACAGAATTTTTAATTAAGGTTAAACGTGTGAGCAGTATCATTACACTATGACTGTATTCAGTAACCCCGAAACTGTGGATTTTAAACATCTCTTTGTGTGTAACTTCAACTAATATTCTTGAGTCACATTATTATCATTTCCCTTAAATCCAGAACAACAATAATGATGAAACAATAAATACATATTTCTGCACATGCTGCATTAACCCTTCATGCTACCTTGATGGCACAGAATTGGGGTGACCATGTTTCGCAGAACTTAATACTGGGTGAAGCCACAGGGTTGCCCTGTTCCTCTTTTACCACGACCAGACAAGAGACAAAAAGTGCAGTTGGGGCTTTTGAATAAAATTGTCGAGGCAGTCCTTTTTCAAAATGTGGGAGACCCAGAATGGGGTTCCCATTCAGGTCTGAGGACCGTGAAATGCAGGAGTTATCACTGACCTAGGCTGAATACACGTCAAGCACAGAGTATGTCAAAAGGAGAGCTAAAAGATATATTTAATAGACAAAAAATATTCATTGTTAGAGGAGGACTTCTCTGGCTCACTGAGTGCCCTGATACATACTTATGAATGTTAAATGTCATGCGTTTTCCATAAGGCAATCCAGTGGAACATTTTGTTTTGTTTTATTTGTATTGTAAAGCGAAAAGAGTGAGCCCCACCTTCAGGTCACTCTTTCTTTGTGTATTGGATTTTGTCATCCTTATGGGATTACGGTGGAAACGTATTAAGAGTTGATCTGATTGAATATGGATTAAACATAAGTCTGTTTTGACTGAATGGCATATTAAAGAGACTAAATGCATTTGATTGAATCCCAGCCCAAGTTTCAGAAACCTGAGTAAACATTTGCTGGTGATTGATTCTAAATAACTGCAGTGCTTTGTTCTTATGGAAGTGTTTTCTGCAAGATTGCATCAAGTCCGTCCAACAGTGCCGAACCCCCTCTCCATGTTTTGTCAATTATTCATTGTCCATCAGTACATCAGAAGTGCGCAGAAACCAGTCTGCAGTTCTGAGTAATCAACCAACCTCCTGATGTCAAACTTAATGCCTTTCTGCATGGAGGTATGTGTCAGTACGCTGGCCTCTTAGCTCTGTTTGTGGGTTCTTTTCTTTTTTCTGTCATATGTCAGCCATGTGCTTTTGTTTTCAGTCCTCTCATTCCTGGCCTGCCCTGCCCAGCCTTCCTGCCTACTTGCCGCTGCCAATTGCCTGATCAGTCTCACCTGCCTGCCTGCTCACCTTCTCAGCATTACCTCGTTACCTGTGCATTTAAATCCTGCCTGTTCCTTTGTTTGTTGCCAGTCTTTTTCAGTTTGTCTCTGTCTCGTACCTGCCTGATTTTCTGCTCCTGTACTGCTGTGATACCGATTTCTTCCTAGTCTTTTGCTAGTCCTTTACTACTAGTTTGGTTCATTTGTTTTGAGTGAGGTTGTTGCAGATTGTTTTTTTTCTCTTTCTAGACTATTCTTTTCTTGCCAGTTTGGATTGTTTTATGGGTGGTTTCTTGTTTTTTTTTTTTTTTTTTGCCTGTCTACCTACCACAAGTCTTGTTTGCTGGACTTTTTATCAATAAACTCTCTTGTACTCGTCATCTTTGGTCTGCATTTGAGTCCGTGCCTGTTCTGCGACAGTATGATTGTACGCCATCATCTCCCCATCCAGGATGCAGGTTCTCATGTGGGCTTTGAGGACATTGTGAATGACAGGTGCCAGGGACCCCTGCAGCAGTGTGGCCCCAAACTGTCGCTTGCACCGATCAGAGTTTCGGGTGAAATGCTTGTACACGTCCCCCATCCTTGTGTTGCTGGGCTGGGGTATGGCTCGGAGACTGGGCCTGATCTCAGCCATTTCCATAGCCACCGGCTGTGTGGCATCCATGTTAACATCAATGCTTTCCCTCTGCATCCAGTCTCTATGTGAGAGAAGAGAGAAACCCCAGCTCTCCCTGGGCTATAGCGCTACCGCTACCCGCTAACGGGGCCCAGCTGCGACACCCCCTTACCACCTCTGTTTCCATTTCATGTCCGCATCGATGAACATGATGCATTTGTGTGTGAGTATTTTTTTTCTCTTTGTGAAATGCCATTCAATCCAACAGTGACATGGAAAGAGGCAAAGTGTGTCTCTGAATAAGCAAAAAAATATCTTGGTTTTAAATTTAAGTACAAATTTTATTCTCATAAGTCTGTGATGTCACTGAGGAGCTGAATCTCTGTGCATTGTCCATATTAGTTCTCCTGCCTGCTGGTGGTACAGCGAAAGGCAGGCCCACTCCTCAATGGTGACCCAGCTACCAGTGCACTGACACCCCTTCCACATCTTCCCCCGAGCTGGTGTGTGCGCCAACGCTCAGCCATACTCCCAATGTCATCTTAAGGGCTTTTTTTTCTTCTCCGATACGGATTTCGCTCAAAGCACCATCCAGACTTTCAGAGTCTCTCCCAGGCTCAGATCTGAATATATGTTGCATTAAAAACCCTTACTTTAGTATGTGTGTGTGTATATACACATACATATATATAAACACACACACACACACACACACACACACACACACACACACACATACATACACACTAATGTCAGGGTTTTCCATTTAAATCTGTATGAGTATAGAAGCCTGCAGGCCTTTGACGCCGGCTCAGGCTTGACAATACTGCTGCGCTCCCAGGTCGGGTCTGTCATTGAGTTTGAGTCCTGCTTTGATCCTTTTAAACCTGCAGATAAAATATCATAAAAGGGAGTGCAGTCACAACAGCAGGGGTGATGGCAGTATTACGACGACACAGTTTCCCTATGCTCAGCCAATCACAGCCTTGCTCCCTCACTTGTCATCAGCCAATCAGTAATGTCCCTCACATGTCCTTTGACAACCAGAGTACTGTGCCCTCATGGTTTCAACCAATCAGAGCCCAGTTCCTTCACATTCCATCAGCAAATCAGAGCCCAGCTCCCTCACCTGCCTTCTCGGGTCCCCCATTAACCTTCCTAACTGGACACATTCACAGCTCTTGCCATTTGTATTTATGTGTACTTGAATAATTCATGAATAATAATTTCCTGATCTTTTTTTTTCTTTGTTTTCCAAAAATGTTCCACTCTGTTTTACAAAACTGTTCTGTACAAGATCTCCTCAAAAATGTGTTCTTTTAACTTGACCGGCTTTTGAAACACCCATTATTTATAACACGCACACATACACACGTGCACACACACACACACACACACACACAACCTGTGAGGCAGATCTCCTGTTGTTCTCCTCTCCCTGTTGGCGTGCAGTGAGAGCGCTGACTCAGCGCAATAAGGTTGTGCGGTAAAGAGCCTCGGTCTCAGCTGTCACAGCTGCGTCACCAGAGTCTGGCCTGATCCACTGTCCGATTGACAGACTCCACTGGCCATGCATATCTCAGAGGATCACAAGACAAATGAATCTCATCTACTGGCATAGCCTGGCTGGAAACCTTACTGACGTGCATGCCTTATGTCTGCCTTCTGTGGCTGGAGATATGATAGTTACATAGAGTTACATGTCAATCAGTCGATCACTTTAATTCATCCACTCACTCACATGTTAACCTATCCTCACTAATCCACTAAGTTACCCACATACCTGTTCACTCACTTATCGCTCAATCACATCTACATATCACCAGCCTGCAAACTGACTAACACACACAAACACCCACATTCACCCATTCATCTATTCAGACACTCACTCATTCACCATCTTAACTCAAACATACAGTAAACATTACTCATCCACAGATCTGCTCACTTACAAACTCACACCCGCTCGCACATTTACTCATTCACTAACTCTCTCTCTCTCTCTCTCTCTCTCTCTCTCTCACACTCACACACACACACACACACACACACACACACACACACACGCACACACGCACACACACACACACACACAACACACTGATTCAACATCTCTCAAAGGAGAAGTTCACCAAGGTAACACATGGCAGTCACAATGTTTCATCTTTCTGAATAAGGAGCAGGAAGGGGGTGTAATTGCACTCGGCCACAGGTATGACTTTTTTGAACCCAAGCCCCCCCAACCCCCTCCCTCCACCCCCCACCCCCACTGGGCACCCCTGACTGAAGACAAGTAATTCAAAAAATGGAAAAAGGATGGAAATGATTGAGGGGGCGCTGATCTGAAGCCAAATGGCACTAGAGAGCGCGTGTGGGTGGGGAATAATACACCTGTATAAAAACCATTTCGGTTGGTTGAGGTGATAGCACAAGGGGATTGACTGAAACTTTCTTTCTCCGATCTTTAAAACTCCATTTTGAAAGGAAAGCCAGCCCTGCAGTCGCACAACTGTCATACGTTTCCCCAATCGGGTCCTGTCTTCTCAGTGTCCATTTCAGAAGCTGAGATTTACTGAAGCATGCAGCAAGCAGGTGCCACCGTAAGGCCCACTCCTGGGAATAAAACCTGCAACCATCTGGAGTCAAGCCCATGTTCCTTAATGACTATGCCACACTGTCACCCATCTCATTAACATCAAAAGTGGCCTTGTCAAGGTTAAATCACCAATCTAAGTTTACAATAGTGCCTGTGACAGCTCTTTTCAAGTCATGCAAATGCAATCTGTGAAAAACTTCATTGGCAAAGTACAGCTGAAAGGTTAGGGCGAGATAAGTTGAGGTTGTCTTGTTTTTTGGGGGACTTTTCGGTCATTTGAACACACTACATACACACACAAGCGGTGGGATGCTGTGTACGTAGTGCACCATGCAAAACTGCAATGTGTCTGACACTGTCAAGATTTAAGCCAGCATTCTTGATGATAATTCACATTCCTCTTAACAGGGGGAGGAGAGTGAAGCTCCATGTTTGTGCCTTGAGTGACAGGGGGAGACGGAATCTGCTGACTCTGCTTTCGCTTTCAGAGGTTTTTTTTTTTTTTTATTACTATTTGTGCCGCCATGCTGTCATCGTTCAACAACTGTGTATGTCTACAGCGGCGGTCGTGAGAGGAACACACTCCCTTGCAAAGCGCCTCACCTCCTCGCAGTCAGTACCGTGGCAACCCCACTTTCGCTCAGCCTGAGGTCTGTGATGTCTCATTATTGCTGGGCAGCCTGAGGTCTGTGATGTCTCGCTGTGCCCCTTTTGTTTAGACTCTTTGTGGGGCCCTGGGAGCCACTTTGAAAGACCCCGCCCTAATGCCTTCAACACTGTGATTTAAACTGCGCAGTGGATCATACTCAAACCAAAACTCCTGCTGCTCAACCCCAAACCCCCCCCCCCACACACACACACACACACACACACACACATTCATTTTCTGAGGCTCGTCATTTACCTGCTCCAGCTGTATCACCCTGCATGGGTCTTTGTTCTGCAGCTGGTTCCCTCCACTCTGATGATGTACATTGCAGCGCTGCCTTCACATGCGCACAAAGGCCTGTCAAACACTGCATTACAGCACTACAGCACAGAGCACACTATCACACATATCCAGACTGTACAGCTGGCCTTGGGGTAAAAGGCCATGAAAACTATATACAAATAAAACATGTCTGTACATTAGCTTTCGTGTTCGAGGTTGCCTCCCACATTGGCCTGAACTGATATATCTTAAGCAATGTATGCTTAACTTTCATCACTATAGCTGTATACATTTTCAGTACGCCATAACTAAGATCTGGAAGCATTTGTGTAGAATGTGAATGCATCATTGGAAGCAGGTAAGCTGCAGTCAATACTGCCCTATCGTATTTCTATATAAAATCAAACCATGCACGTAAACACCAGGAATAAGGGCTGAATGTCTTTACTTTTTGTCTCATATTCTTCATTTGATCTCAAATCCCAATGCAAGTATAACCAATATAACAAATTTCTCTCCTGCTACCATATGTTTGGTGGGCTCCGTATATTCTTGGCTACATAGCAGATGTAATGTTGTTGCCCAGGTTACTTTGCAAATGCAGGTGGTTGGGCCTTTACACTTCCATATAGTCCCATATGCTCACATGTCCCTGTTCTGATTCTGTTCAATAAATATTATTTTGATTAGCAACAGGATGGGTTTTTCCCAGGATTGGGCCCTCAACACCAACCAAGTCTACCAGACACCATTTTTATGAACCTAGGAGCACCTGCGGGTGTATCTCCTCTTCTTTTTACACACCCTCTATACAACCAACAGGAGGCACATATCCTGTCACTTGCAGAAGTTCAGTGACAATTCGGCTATTGCATTTCCATAAACAAAGACAATAACCACAGGCAAGAAACTGACAGATTTGTAACCTGGCGAGATGATAACTTCCTGGATCTCAGCACCGGTAAAACAAAAGAGCCAATCGTTGATTTGATTGTTGAGTGGAAAGGGAACAATATTGATTTTTTTTTTCTTTATAAGGAAACATATTTATAAGTGAGAATGAAACACCTGAATGTGTTCTACAAGAGCACAGTATCCAGCATTCTGCTCTGCCAAGCTGCTAGTTTGGTGTAAGAGCATTACTACAGAGGAAAAGAACAGAATTAACAAACTGATAAAAAGTCTGAATCTATAACTGACATCCCCTGCTTCCTTGGAGAACTCATAACTGTGAAATGTACCAAGCAAAAATAAAGAAAAAAAGTCACACAATTATACAGTACAAGGGCCAACATCTGCACGGTACATTTGAAAACCAACACAGTGCTTTTACTGAACTTTCCCTATTGCCTGAATGTTCAAATGACCGAATCGGATGGCATTTTATCCCCTTTACTGTTGGATACCTTCATGAGGGAGATGACCGGTCTGTAGATTTAATGTTTCACAGGTTTTAAATCTGCTGTGATATATTTGGGCTGATAAACTGAATGTGTGACAGAGCTGCTGTGTACCTATACCTGAGCAGTTTAATCATCCATTTACTCTTCCTTCTGTGTGTGGATACTACCTATGGATTAATACTTTCTGTAACAATGTGATTTTCTCTCTTAAGGCTTAATAAAGTATCTTCTGTTATATTAATATGTAGCATAATGAAGACTCAGAAAATAGTCAAAAAAAAAAAAACTCACATTTTTGAATTGAAACTTTATAATTAAATTTTGTATTGAATCATACTGTTTCTACTTCCTCTTCTTCTTCTTCTTCTTTTCTGCCTCGCTCTTCAACAGCAGAGCAGCAGGTTCCAGAGAGACACCTGTCTTTTGGAGTTCAGCGATCCTGACGCTGGAAGACATAACGCATAATATCCCAGGAGAAAACGCACGCAATCAGCAGCAAGCCACCATATTGGCTTTCAGGTTTCCGCTCATACCACATGGGACATCCCAAACATCTACGACAATCTGAACTTGAGGCAATGCTCATCAAATAATTCTTTTGGAATGTAAAATTCTATAGTGTAATAATATTCCCTCATGAGTAAAGAGCTCCGATTTTGTAGTTTTTATATTTATTTATTATGATTTTTTTTTTTTTTTTTTTTGGTTGCCAACACATTTTCAAAACAAGCAAATGCAGGTTATTTACCAATCAAAATAAGAGGTGCCAGCCACAAAAATTAATTTAAAAATTTGGGTCCTTAAAAATTACATTTAATAAACACTGCTCAGATGTAATGCTAGGTGAGTTTTGCATGAACAATAATAGCATAATAAAACAAATCTTATTCATATTACATCTTAAATAATGATATATGTTGTTTGTGTACATGTCATACACAATGACATGGACTGCCATGATGACATTATGTGGAAGTACTTTAGCATTCACACTAATATACTGTAATCCCGCGCTATGCAATCCCACATTGAGTGCATAATATTCTGAGGGGATAGAAAGGCATTAAGAGTGGCCGTGGGCAGCATCACTAATCAATACAAATGGACATGTCCCCTGCCATGTGCAGAACATCTGACAGGTGGAAATACGTCCTGACAAATGACACGTATCAGCTGTATCAGAGCATGCATAGCAACACAGCTTTGACAGGCAGCAGTGAGGTGTTAGTTTTGTCACCTGTTAATTGGTGGAGGTTATGGCTGTAAGGAGAATCTATGGGTAAAGCAGAGAAAAGGCATACTCTCACCCAGGCTGGGGGCTGTCTGTGAACCAGCCTCCGAAAGGCTGGATGTTATGAGTGGAGAGATCTGGCTCAGCCTAAATTGTGAGAATGAAAGAAGAATTTGTCTGATTTTAGCTTAACTGTATTACATTAAGTCCATATAACACTGGCATAACGATGTCATTACATCTGTCATAACCAGTGACAGAAACATGTTACATATTATGTTATAATAGTCTTGCAATGTGAGCAGCAACTTTTAAAAAAAGGAAGAAAAACAAAAATTTGAAAATGTTTTTTTAAAAGATGATGAAGAAGTATCATCATCATCATCATCATCATCATCACAGTGGACTGAAGACTAAACAGGATGTCTGTAATACAGTATGCTCCCACCCTGCATTGTCTCTAACCGCATGTGAAAAAGTCTCTAAAAGCCTCTGACAAGAGGCAAGTACTTGTGAAAAGAGCATTAAAAATCAGATGCATGCATGTATGTATGTATGTATGTATGTATGTATGTATGTATGTATGTAATGTATGTATGTGTGTGTATGTATGTATGTATGTATGTATGTATGTGTGTGTGTGTGTATGTATGTATGTATGTATGTAATTCATGTATGCATGTATGTATGTATGTATGTATGTATGTATGTATGTGTGTGTGTATGTATGTATGTATGTATGTATGTATGTATGTATGTATGTATGTATGTATGTGTGTGTGTGTGTGTATGTATGTATGTATGTATGTGTGTGTGTGTGTGTGTGTATGTATGTATGTATGTATAGTTATTCATTCCATCCATCCATCCATCCATCCATCCATCCATTTATTTATCTTTTTTTATTTTATCATATTTTTTTTTTCCTACTGGCCACAGTATGGTTCATCTTGAGCAGGCATTTATCTTTTGCATATGTTTTACTCAGCACACTAAATTTTTATTTAATATCACATTTAACATCTACCATTTTTAGCTAAGAGGCTCTTTGATAAATTGGTCAAGATGCAGAATGTAATCCTTTCCTGTTTTTCTAATGGGAAATGGAGTGTTAGTGAAGAGGCTGCAGGTGTATGATAGGGTTGTGCTGAAAAAAAAAAAAAAAAAAAAAAAAAAACAAGTATGATATTGCAATTACACTCTGTAAATTCTGTAGATAACTCCACAGTGAAGAGGTTACAGTTATGCTTAAAATGATATCTTACAATGAAATATATATAAACAGCTGATATTAAAACTTCTTGTGACTGAGTATGTGATGGTCATCAGCATGCAGAATGCATTTATGAATAACCCCACAGTTTCTGGCTTGTCTTTTAAAAGCAGATGTATTCCCCAGGATTGGGCATGTAAGAAAGGGAAGCGCACAGTGATTAAAGGAAATGAAGGCCCGGGCGGGTACTTTCGCTCACAGCTCATCTGTCATTGTGGAATCTGTCACAGGGAGCCAACAAACACATGGGGGACATCGACATCATCTGCAGAGAGAAACAGCACTGAACGATTATCCTAGAGTTAACTGTTGAGACAGCAAAACCGTCTGAAACCAGGGTTGTCGTATTTATTATGCGTTTTATTTATTTGTTAATGTTTTGAGAGCGCCTCATATATGAGGCCCATTAAAATTAGTTAGAATTTGAATCAGTACAACCATAACCATAACATGAAACCAGATGTGGATTCTGGGGTATAATATATATATATATATATATATAGGCTAAATGCTTGATGATGATTGGAGCACATCTTTTATGAAGGAGTCCCTCAGGGATTTGTTTTGGGGCCTCTATTTTTCATACAGAGATTTAGTACATGGCCCAAGTGAAGACCTTAGCAGCAAAATAATTTAATTACTTGGTGTCACAGAAAGTCAATGGAGTTACTAAGCAAACATAATATATTATTGAACAGAGGCATGAAAAAATTGAATCTAACTAAAACTAGATGTAAAGTTCAGTGCATGGACAATGACAAAAAGTACCAGTTTACAGTGGCTGCCCTGTTTAAAACTGTGTATTCCAGTTAAAGATGCCTTAGCATTGTAGTATGTCTCTGGCATTAGTTATCAAAATTGATAGCATTGTAATATGTTATCAAAATGTTGATAGCATATAGTTATCAAAATGTTGTGGATTGTAGTATGTTATCAAAATGTTGTAATATGTTATCAAAATAACATTTGTAATATGTTATCAAAATATTGTGTATAGCATTGTAGTATGTTATCAAAATGTATGTTATCAAAATGTTGTGATAGCATTGTAGTATGTTATCAAAATGTTGTGTGTAGCATTGTAGTATGTTATCAAAATGTACTGCATATGCATGTAATCACCTGTCTTTAATGTTAAAATATTGGCTGCCCTTATCTGGCCACATTTAGGAATATTGTATGCATTTATGAGCTCTACAATTCAGTGAGAACAGATTAGCTCTTTAAAAAAGAAAAAGTGCTTCTCCCTTCAGGTAGCAAGTTATACAGAGAAACTTCTCTACAGATCCAAATGAGTCGTTTTAAAAGTTTTAAAAGAAATATGGCAAGCATGCTCTGGTGAAGGCCTACTGACCGAAACGTTAGTGCTTCTTCAATGTGGCAATAAAACTGAGAAGTTCACCAGACCCACAGTGTGTGGGAGTTTCTTATTTCTCAAAGTTTCAAAAGAAAAAAAGAAAAGTGGATTGCTGAATATATTCCCAGCTGTATTTAAAGCTGTTGGCAGAACAAGGGAGCACAGGTAAGACCTTTGCCCTGACAACATAAACATTTTTAACACACAACCTTTTGTATGCATTATCCAATAAAACCAGACATTCCAGAGAAACCTTGAGCATTCAAGATGAGGCAGCACTGGAGGCACTTAAATCTATGAACAAAAACATGGACCATTATATGGACCTGATATGTTTGCTTTCAAAACGCGTGACAGTTTTTGACATTATTTTTTTTTTTTAATTTTGGAAGTACAAGCTTCATGAAACAACCAGAACAGACAGCACATCTGCTTCCAACATGAAAAATCCTATCATTATGCCAATGTGATTTTACTGTAGCAGCAATATTGAATATTTGAATATTTCCCTAACTAAAGGGTGACCTCACTTACCTGGAGATCATGTACAGTGATTGAGCCCTCTCCTGAAAATGTAGGTTAGGAAATGAAACCAATCATAATAATCAGTGATAATCAATGACAGACTAACATGGTGGCCAGAGAGCTGGACTTTAGTCCAACTGGCTGTTTGCTCAAATGATTAATGTAAAACTGTCGTGTTACTTTTGAAGCAGGTGTCTTCAGGTCTTAACCCAAAGATCTTTAGTTCCCTTTTGCAGTGGAACTGAAAAGAAAATCTAATTATTTGAAGCAAATGACGTAATACACAAGCAATCAGATGTATGTGCAAAATACATTAAGCTCTGTGAATTCTACATGCGAAACATATTTGTTCATACTGGTGATTGCAGCACCGCTGCACTTATAGTTTGCATTCAGACACACACTTGCAGGATTCTTTGTGTTGAAGAAATTGCACAAACTTGACATCACCGTACAAAAAAAAAATAAAAATAATAAAACTTATAAACAGACGCATGTAATAACACTTCATGCTATGCTTTATGAAAGTGTCCTCACAAGTTACTGATGAAACAAAAATAATTTCGAAGGGTGTCGTCTGCAGTGCATTATGGGAGCTGCCGGATGTGGGCAGCAGGTGCAAAATGTAATTGTGCTTCTGAAGGTACAGATAAGGGAGCTTCATTCACCTGGGCCTGCAGAGCGAGAGAGAGAATGTGTGCAAGTGGAGAATGGTAATTCTATTTCTCAGCAATGCACATCACAAATGGCCATGAAAATATCAAAGGACTGTAGGTGCTTTTAATTTTCTTTGAGGGTGGACTGGCAATAAAGTGTGGCTTGTGGTGATAAGCTAAAACTGCTGGAGCACATCAATCCAGTTAAGTAAGGCCATTGAAGGCTGTAAATATTTCATTATTTAACATGGAATATGTGATTTTTGGTCTTGAGCATGTAAAGACATTTTGGGTCAGTATCAATCCTGTTTTAGATATACAGATTGTGTGTGTGTGTATGTGTGTGTGTGTGTGTGTGTGTGTGTGTGTGTGTGTGTGTGTGTGTGTGTGTGTGTGTGTGTGTGTCTGTGTGAAGGCCAAAAATTTCAATGTTAATGTTGATTCCTTGCAAGGATGTCTGGCTTTCAGACAGCAGTTAAAATTTGGTAAAAAAAAAAAAAAAAAAAGATAATAATAATGTAATGTAGAATATATTTTTAAGGCCTGTGGTCATGTCATTGGATCTGAGATGAGTTGTTTCACCCATGGTAAACTGCTTTGAGATTATGATATGGAAAAGCTACATAAACACACTATTATTATTTTTATAATTGGAAGTAGAGGACGTAGTGGTAGTGGTACAAGTAGTAGTAACATTCTATGGGGGAATTGAGTTGCTTAGAGAATATTTGGATATTCAGCATGATCTTGTCTATGCGGTTAAAGTGCAGAATCATTAACTGAGGGACTGGTTAAAATGTAGAAACTCTACCCAGGACTCTTTCTGATGTTGGGGCACGTGGAAAAATCAAGACAAGTCCAAATAAACATCTGGATCAGTGACATCTGCTGTGCAGCCATACCGAGTCTGCAGGTTGGGAAGCAAGCCCAACGTTTAGTATGTGTCTTTTGAGGGTTGTGGGGAAACATTGGCATCGGAGTAATGAATGCTTCCTTGAATCACCATGACCTTCAAGTATCGCTCCTTCAAACAGAACAAAAAATGTCAAGAATGAGAAGCTGCTGCACTAGAGACGGCACTCGTACTGTGAAACAATACGGCTAACGTGCTAACTGGCTTCTGTACCTTAGTTAGTGGATACAGATAACTGGATTAAATTAAACAAGAATACATGACTTAATGGTATGTGTCCTTTTCATTTTATATTTGAATATAATATGGCCTCATTAAGATTAAAGTTCATCTTGAGTGAATTGCGCATGCATCAAAAAATTCTAAGTGAATTTGACTGGATGAAGCCCAGAGTAGTCAAGGCAAAAGGTTTTTCCATCCTCTCACCATTCCCTCCACAGAAGTTCTGGCTTTTGTGGGGTGGTTTTGCTTTATGGGGTCATGGCTCATGCGGAGGTACAGAGAGACCTGGGTCGACATGACAAAGGAGGCCGGAAAGTGGAGCAGCACATCTTCCTCCATGCGTAGCAGCACAGGTGTAATGATGCCTTTGTTAACTCACCTGTTTTGAAACAGTTTTTTTTTTTTTTTAACATTATTTGTCATTCCATAAGCTGCTGCTCCTCAGGATACCTGACAACTGCGCCTCCATTTTGAATTTTCAACTTAATATCAGTTTGAAAATAGACATAGAGACCAGTAGACACAGGGACAAATTATTGGGAGGATATCATCAACAGTAATATATTAATAATTTATTAATTACAGATATGGGATGGTATATAGTTTAAGAATGAGTAACATCATTTGACATTCTCATGTATATTAGTTTGCTTGAATAAGAGTGTATTTACATGGTAGCTACAGATGTTAGTATCATGTGAGAATTGTAAATGTACACATTCATATATTAACAAAGTAATTACAACCCTTCATGGCTGCATTGAGAGTGTTATAATCCACACCTGCATTGAAGGGCCTCCCTGACATTTTGGTAATTAAAACTTTTTGTCTGCATACCATGAAGGGAGCAGCCCGCTAGGACCATTTTAATGTCTGTCCGTGCATTATTGGAGTTATATTCAGAAACAATGCACTGAACTGCACTCAGCGTTAGCAAAATGACTGCACGTGTTTGGAACCGCTACCTTGCTCAAATCGATTAAGATAAAAGGGACTAATTGAAAAAAAAAAGATCAGAGTTTACCCTTAATGTCCCAAAACTCACAATTTATGTACGAGCTAGGTACTTTGTTATCCTTTTCTCCATTTTATAAACAGTGCCAATTCAATGTGCAGTATCCAAATGTTCAAATTCAGATTGTGCTATGCTAAATATGTATGCTCACATTATTTTATTGAACATACCTCCATAGATACAGTGTACGTATCCAGGTCTTTGGGTCAGTAATGGGAACCGTAAGAAACTGAGAAGCTGTGCCAGAGAAGGAAAACCTGGCCACTCTTTACTCTGTGCATATTTTTTCTCTTTTAAATTTCATTTTATTTTTTTGTAACATAGCTATAAATTTTAATCTTAATAATAACAGTGCTGGTAAGTCCTGCATTACCACTGACCTCCAATGCTTCCATTTGTATTTTGTGATTAATAGGGAGAAAGTGGGAAACATATTCATGCATTTGAGCCATAGCGGGGCATTTGTGTATTATCCCAATTTCGTAATGATTTATTGTTAATCTCCAAAGCAATTCTACTGACTCATGAACAGTGTCCAAAGTCTACGCTGTAAATTTGGCTCTCCAAGGTTTATGTGCTAAGTAATAAATATTAATTACAGGTTGCATTTTACCATGGCTCTCTCAGTGCTTTGGTTTTTTTTTATATTTATTTATTGATTTCTATTTATTTATTTATTTCCATGTTTGTGCTTTATGACATCAGCTTAATAGGATTGTGGTATGAAAAGACCAGATTGTGTTACAGTATAGATTTGACAATGTTTTTGATCATTCAGTTTTATAGCATCATACTTGAAAAAATGTTGTGGCATAAAGCATGCATACATTTTATTGTTTTTGTGATAATTCCTTTTGAATTAGGACAGAGTTATAGTTCTTGCCTGGCTTGTGACACAGTTCCTTCTGAGGATTTCCCTTCTGCATTAAATGGGCATCATGAATTAAGGCACGGTTTCTGTGAGGACATATTCCTGGGATTTGTGTGCTATGATTGATTGAAACGAGGCTGCGAGAAGCAGTATTCAAAACCTATTCTGCCCTGATCAAACCTTCATCTTCTGCAGTGGACTTTTGCCAGACACTTCTATGGTGCAGCTCCTTTCAGAATGACATGTTATAATGCACTTTATTCCTACAAAGGGTTCAAGCCAAAGCTTCGGTGAAGTAAAAAGAAAATCGCAAAGCATCCTGTAAAACCTGCAGCATGTTCACGGGGAGGGAGAGGGCATGTATAGAAGCACCAGAGGACCTGAGAATCAGTTGTGTTGCATTGCAGGCTTAAGTCCAGACATTAATTAAAAATGAAAGGAAGAAAGGAAAGTGCACATCAAACGCTTCGGCAGAGGTATGGCACAATGGTCCCACCTGGATAAGACTGTTTTCTTATTTCTTATTTTAATTTGTTTTATTTTTCCTCTATATTCTAAAGTGCAATTCTGAGGAGGAGAGATGCCAAAGTGTTTTTTTTTTGTCTTTCCTTTTCTTTTCTTTTTTTTTTCATCACCAAGCTAGGGATTAACAGTGCATGGCCCCAGTTAATTCTAGAGTTCCCACATGGAGAATGAGAGAAAAGCACAGGAAAAAAATGTTTAACAGATGAAAAGATATGCTTCTGAAAGAACAAAAATCAGGATCTGTGGATGCAGCACATATTCAAAAGTATTATTATATATTTATATATTGTCATACTTGTGGTCATGGAAATAGATGTATTGCTTTGACATGGGAAGTACAATATGGGTACAAACAGAACTACATTTCCCATGGGGCAGTGCCAGTCCAGAAAGCTGTCAAAAACAAATGTAATGTTGCCCTACAGTGTTGATGTAGCTGATTTATTGTGCCTTTTATGAGCATCAATAGTATATGTGTGAAATGTAATTTACTCTTTGTGCCCAGTGCCCCTAACTGCTGTGTCCACATGCCTCGGCTGTAGAGATGAAGCCTGGAGGCACTCACTGAAGCAGAAGAGGGCCGTGAATGCTCGAGGTGTGCTGTTAAAATGTTTAATGGCCCTGTGGAAATCCATACAACACAGCGGGCTTTGGGGTAGGTTTGGGGGAACTGCAGAAACCGAATACCGGGCAGAAATGTCAATGACTGATACCTCTTGTGTCCTGCCAATTCAGTTACCAAATCATTTGCTTTTATATATATTTTTTTATTAAGTTGCGTGTTTGTGGTTGAGGAAGGAAATATGACAGTTGTGAAATGTAACCATTGTTTTTGTAGTTGTTCGTTGTTATTGTTGTTACTTTAGTTTATTACCCCTATGTATGACTAATATTATGGTTGCCGTGTTGCTCCTCTTATTGTCCATTATCTTTTCATAGCAAAGTAATCACTATGACAGTGATACGAGCTTTGGCACAACTGTCAATAAAGCGTTTGAGCTGGAATCAAAATCGGAATGGATCGCATACCACAACTTAAGGTCACGTCACAGATTTCCTCTATGTCCATGTGCCAGTGATGCGCTTGCATTGCTTAAAGTATCTGTGATGCTGGAAAGGGGGAGAAGAGTGGAGGAGGATGCTCATTCCTCTTGGCAGTTTCTCAGAGCTCCCTGCTGTTTCCCAAAGCCTGGGAGGCCTTCAGTA